>VDCT01000647.1:0-40737 GCA_009763385.1 Coix lacryma-jobi var. lacryma-jobi | reverse complement strand
AACTGAGTCGGCGGTGGAGGTAACTGAGGAAGAGCTGCCATCCTCTCCATGAAAGCAAGTGTCTGTGTCTGAAGCTGAATCATCTGCCTCTGGAGAGAGTCCTGGCGCTCCTGAGCCTGTCCTGCTGCCACTGCCTGTGCCTCGGCTGTCGAGCTGCTCCTGAGCCTGGCGTCGCTACTCCTCAGCCGAACGCTGAACCTCCTCAGACAGTTTGGACTGCTGCTGCTCCGAGAATAGCCAGGAGTGCTGGATCGGAGCCGGCCATGCGCGAGGAGGAGGCCTCTGAGTCGTGAACAGCCGGTGGACGCATCCTCGGGAGAGGAGCGTAGTCGTCGTCGGTGCTGTCAGACGGAACCTCAAGGTCAGGGTCCTCGCCCTTTGCCTCAAGTGCTACGAGCTCAGCCTCTGCCAACTGACTAACGGCCTCGTCCTGTTGTGCCTCTGTCTCTGTGACAACTGGCCTCTGACGCTGACCCCTGGGACGAGTGTCTGGATGATCCCCGACAATCTAGCGAGTGTCATACACGGGGAACTCCATCGGGGACTGGAGAAGCTCTGGAAGCAGTGCCGGAATCCTCCTCCTCAAAATGAAACAGATCAGGTGAGCATAGGGAAGCTGCCGATGACCCTTGAAGCCCTTGCCAGTGTGTCCTCCATCTCAGAAATAATAACGTCCCAAATGTCAAACTCGAGCTGGGAGACCAAGTGGTGAACGAGCCAAATCTGAATCCTGCTCAACCCCTCTCTGTAGCCTGTCCGGGGGAGAAGAGTACGCCTCATGACCTCGTTCACGAGACGGGCCGTCGGCGTCAAGTCACGAGGACGCCGGCTGGACCCCTCGCCGAACGGCTCCTGGAATAGACACGGACTAGGTCTGCTGGTGGAATCTCTCTTGCGTGTGGTCGCCGAGGAGGCTCAGTGTCTCCATAGCACACTGTGTGAACCCTGGTCGCATAGGCAGTCAGACTGAGGTACTCTCTGGCACGGGAGCTGTAGAGCCTGTAGGACCTCCCCTTGAAGGCAAAGTGGAGGAACCGGTGGTCGGGGAGATCCACAGGGACGCGTAGAACTGACACACCCAGTCCTCAATGTACTGACCACTCCGTCCAAGAAGATCTGCTAATCCAGGTAGATATGATAGCATAGGACGGACGGCCTCCCCAACAACTGCAACTATCGTCTCCAGCGGGCAAACTCTGTGGGGTCGAATATGAACGCCGCTGTTGACATAGGCTCTGTAGAAATCCTCCTGGATCACTGTGTAGAAACCCTCGGAGGCCTGAGGGTGCCTGGCGCTGGGAACCACTCCTCGTAGGGGATCAGACGCAAGGCCTGCACCTGACGTGCTGTCGCAGCCCGCAGGTCCCAAGTGCTCCACAGGTGGGGGTCCCTGTGGCCTCGGAGGGGGTCGACCACCCCGCCTCTGGCCTTCAAGTCTGGGAGACACCTGAGTGCGAGTACGGGTGGACCGACGGACAGGCGGCGGAACTGGCTGCTCCTCCTCTGGCTGACCCTCTACCGGGGTCTCTGTAGCTGTACTGGGCTCCGGAGCTGACCCACTGGCTGTGGCTGCTGCAAGTGCTGAGGCTGCCTCTGACGGAAACTGGAAAGTCGGGAGGAAGGACCTGAGCGGGGTCGTCGAGAGAGTACTCGTGACCCTAAACTCGGACAACTCCTCCCTCGGTCTGAAGCAGGGCCTGCACCTGCTGCTCTGTGAGAAAGTCGTGAACTCGCTGACCGCTCTGCTAACCATGCCCTGACTGCCCTGAGCTGAAGCTAGGTCACGAATATGAAGACCACCAGCCTGACCACCCTGCTCGGCTCGCTCGGCTGCTCGTGCTGCTGCCCTAGTGCCATCTCTGAGTCCCGATCAAGTCTCTTGCGCTTTTGGAGATGAGCTTCTGCGGCCTCGTCCCCTTGTCACCAGACGGAGGGCGCGGTGGAGGAGGATCGGCCCCGGGACCTCCACCGACGTTCTCGGCCGCGCGAGCCTCGCTACAAGAACAGAAACCACTGCCTCGGACAAGAGAGAAAACTGGACTGATCCTCAGAGGCTTGGCCTCGTTCCGTATTCCGCGAGATTGGCTCCGGAGTAAGCTGACACGGTGACACTGCTCACTGACATGGTCCGCTCGCTGCAAGAGTTAGATAGGATATATATGAGCATATAATTAGAGAGAAGAAGACCCTATCGGAAGCAAAGCAAAGGGACGCGACGAGAGACATTGCAAGCTACCTGACGAGAACGCGACGAATGACCAAGCAAAGGTGAGACCGACACGTTCGGGCACCACGACGGCTCACCGGAAGGACCTGCTGTTGGTATAAATTAACGCACACTCTACTTATCCGCAAGCGCACAGATAAAATCTACCGATGTAACACTTCACCGGAGTAACCCAGTTTTATATCGAACCCAAAGGAACGGATAGCGATGAGTCTCAAGTGTATAACCCCTGAGTAACTAACAAGGACGGAGAAGCTAAAAGTATAGAGGGGATCATAAGGCTATCTAAATTCCAACTTAAGAATGATATGTTTATATTATTCTTAGTGGAATTGTCATAAAAGGTCACAACAGAGTATGAATCTTTATGCAACGTATAATCCTACCGAGCCTACACACTGCGGATACAGGGGTGTATGCGAGTCTCTAAGTGATGAGGGTTTGATTGATTGTCAACGGGTTTGATGCATGTTATTGGCTGTGTGTGCAGTGTCGAGCACGGGACAGTGATCGAGGGCAAGGTGAAGGTCAAGTTGAGACGTGTCGTGCCGACGGACTGGGTACGATGAAGGATGGGGCGTGCCGTGCGGCGGACGTGCCATGCCGATGTATCGAGCAGTGAAGGGCGGACGTGAGGCTTGGACTGAGGGACCGGAGTGCCTGAGGATCAGCTGTGGTGGCTGGCAGCCTGGGATAGCGACGAGCGGAGACTTGCGGGGCACGGTGTTGCTCAGGTCGAGGACCTGGGGACACGTGTCGGTGGACGGGGTGCACGGGGCGTGCATCCCCTCAACAGCTTCGGTTGGTGGTAGAGCCAGGAAAACCATCGGATGGACGGTTTCCAGGTTGGACCTCAAAACCTGGGCGTGGACGGTTCCGAGTTTGGCCACAAAACTCGGGCTGAGGTTTTCGAGTTTGGCCACAAAACTCGGGCTGAGGACGGTTTCCAGGTTTGGGCCTCAAAACCTGGGCGCTGAGGGTTTGCTGAGTTTGGCCTCAAAACTCAGAAGCTGGTGGGCTGGTTTCCCGGTTTGGGCCCCAAAACCGGGGGTTGGCTGGAAAAGGCTGGTTTCCGGTTTGGGCCACAAAACGGGGGGCAGAGCGAGGGCGGCACGTGGCGGCGATCCGAAGGTTGCGTCGAGGCAATGCTTCGGTTTGTGCGGGCGTGGCCGTCGGATAACCTACCACTGAGTTGGTCCAGAATAACCCAAGGGTTTAGCTGGTTCGCTCTGTAATTAGAATAGAGAGGGGTAGAGTAGGAAATAGACTTAGTCTAGAATAGGTTAAGTAGTCAGGGGAGACACCCTCCTCCCCCATCTCAGTTTTAGCCATCTCATTTGCTCTTGCTTCCTAGGGTTTCCTGCTCTCCCATCCCCTGCTGTAGGTACTGAGATCCGCAGAGAAAACTTGAACTCTGTGTACCGTTGATTTTGAGGAAAGGAGGTCGTAACCTCCTTGTCGTAGCGTGTGTTTGCGCTTCGGCTTGCAATTCGGGTGTGATTCGCGTTTTGTTCGTTTCTTCGCGGAATCCTTTTCTCCACGATTTTCCCGTCGCTTGATCTCTTTGCTCGGTTCATCTTTTGCAAATCGGTTTGAACCAAGTTGTTCAAGATCGTGAGGCACTTCTTTCCACCGAAGGAATTCACCTCTAACCTCACGGTCTAGAGATCGGTCGATTTTCGTTTCGGGTCAAGTTTTTCTCCTTTCCCCGAAATTCTTCGATTCACCGATTTGGAGATAGGTTCGAGCCATGATCTCTTAGAGATAGCTCACTATACTCCTTGTGACTCATCTCACCAAGTTTGATCCCTAGAGGATTTTTTTGGGTGAGATCGAGGCAAATCGGTGGACGAACAGTGCAGTCACGGAGTGACCGGACGCTGGGCACGGGCTGACCGGACGCTGCCAGTGCGTCCGGTCGTTGAATACCAGCGCATCTCTCCCGTGACTTGACCGGACGCATCGTTTCTCTTCTGACCGGACTCGTCTTTGGCACTGTTCACCGGGCTTGTCTTGTCTGACCGGACGCACTGCTGTGACCGGACGCTCCAGGACAGTGAGTCCGGTCACAAACAGAGAGCTCCGAAAACAGTTCTGCACGACGGACGCGTCCGGTGCTCAGTGACCGGACGCAGGCAGAGTCCGGTCAGTGCAGGTTCAGCACGTTTTCGTTCGCAGCTTGCTCGTTCGTTGTCGGATTCGATTTCCGTCTTTTGCGTTGGCTTTCTAGAATTGTGTAGTGTCCCGCTGTGCTTCTTGGAAGCTTCACACCTACATCTAGGGTCGTGGACACTAGCAAGCTCTAGGGTTTCTCTTTGGGTTGTTTTTGGGACAGTGGCATTGAGTTCCAGAAGGAAATTTTGAAGCTCCCATTCACCCCCCCTCTGGTCGCTTTCGGGTAGCTTCTCGGTCCTTCAATTGGTATCGGAGCGGGTTAAGGATCTTCCACCTTAGCCGGTTCCAGATCCACCGAAGGCGACATGGATCGCGCGTGGGCAAACCGCCGTTTTTCGATGGGACGAACTATGCGTATTGGAAGATACGCATGTCGGCCTATCTGCAGAGTTTGGGTGCTTCCATCTGGGATATTTGCAACTCTGCTGATTACGTGGTCTTGGCTGCTCGTGTGACTCAGCATCAGATCGATGAGCACGAAGCCAATAGCCGAGCCCGTAATGCTCTTTTTCGTGTTTGAGCATGGGGAGTTTGATCGCGTTTCTCACCTCTCTACGGCTCGGGAGATTTGGGCCACCCTCATGCGTTTTCATGAGGGCACCTCTCAAGTCAAAACCCGACTCTACGAGTCGTTCAAGAGAGAGTATGAGAACTTTCGACATCAGCCTGGCGAGAGCATAGAAAGTTTATTCGCTCGCTTTCAGGTGATTGTCAACAGGATGAGGGCTAACAAGGAGCAGTTGCCTTTCGACGATCATGAGAGAGCTTTGAAGCTTTTGCACACTCTCGATCGGTCGGTGTGGGACTCAAAGGTCCAGGCGATCATCGAATCGCCTAACTATGAGACCCTCACTTGCGACGAGCTCTTCAGTAAGCTCAAGTCCAGTGAGATTGACGCCATGTCGAGGGCTTCTTATGAAAATCCTTCTGGCCGACCATGGCTTTGGTTTCTGGCTCTTCTGCTAACTCCTCTGCTGGCTTCGCTCTTCTTCTCTTTTTCTGTCACAGAGGACCAGCTTGAGTCGTTGGGGGATGACGAGTTGGCAATGCTCGCCAACCGGTTCCGCGGTCCACAACAACCGCATGAACCGTCGCCGCGGAGGAGGACGCTCGGGCTGCTATGAGTGCGGCGACCCCGACCACTTCATCGCCAACTGCCCTAAGAAGAACAAGCACTCGGGGAAGGGCGATCATGGGCGCAAGTACGACTCCAAGCACAAGGAGAAGCACGTTCCCCCGAGGCACAAGAAGCGGGGCGGCTTCGACAAAGAGTACATCAAGAAGAAGTACTTGGAGAAGGCCCAAGCTGAGCAGCGTGCGTTCTTCGCCACGCTCAGTGACGTCGACGGCTCGGATGACGACTCCGCTTGCTCAAGCGATGACGAGTCCGAGAAGATGAAGAAGATCGAGGACAAGTTCAACGGTCTTTGCTTCTTCGCCGGCGACGGAGGCCTTTGCACCATGGCGCTCGGAGATGAGGTCGAGGCGAGCTGGAGGACACCCCTCGAAACGACGACGACGACGACGCCTCCCAGGTATCTCTCACCTACGACGAGCTTTCTTCCGAGGTTGAGAAGCTTACTGCTGCCCTCCTTAGCCAAGATAAGTTGCTTAGGCGTGCTGCTAGAGAGCGCAAGGAGTTTAGGCAGAAGTGGGAGGACACGGTGAGGGAGCTTGAGTTTGCCAAGTCCACCGTGGTCGTGTCGGAGGAGGTTGAGTGTGAGTCGTGCACCACGCACATGACTGACCTTCTCACTTTGAGAGGTAAGTATGCTGCGTTGGTAGGAGAGCTGGATGAGCTGAAGGCTAGACCTTCCTTGTTGGGTGCGTGCAAGACTTGTCCTGTCTTGCAGTCCGAGTTGGCAGAGAAGAATGCCAAGCTTGAGTCTTTAGAGATGGCCAGCTCGGATAGCACTTGTGTCACGAGGTGCGCTTTGTGTGAGGGCTGGAGATGGAGATTGCCAATGTGAAGCATGGCAAGATGCAAACCGAGGAGGAAAACACATACCTTCGGACCATCTTGTCATGGGGTCTTGTGGAGAGCCACAGCTCGGGATGATGATCTCCCAATTCAAGCGAGCTGCTGGAGGTCCTGGTGTAGGTTTTGCTCAAGGTGTTGATCTTTCCGCTTTTGGGAAGATTGGAGAGTCTAGTGGTCTAAACCCGAGTGAGAAGCCCAACTCCACCACTACTCCCAAACTAACCAAGCTTCCACCCAAAGAGCCTGCCAAGCCTACCACCAAGGACGGGGTGTTTGAGGAACCCCCGAGAGCTCCACCCAAGAACCAAGTCTGGGCACCCAAGCCAAACCACCTCAAGAACAAGCTGGACACAATGCCACCCATCCAGCAGGAGTGCTTGCCACAGAAGGGCAAAGTGAGCCATACCCACAGCCTGCGTACCAACAACCCCCTGTGCGTGCGGTGAGGTACCAGTGTGACTTCTGTGGGAGGGATGGTCACTTGAGTGAGTTCTGCTTTCGGCGCAAGCGAGAGGCGCGCCGTGCTCGGGAGATGGACAACCCTGACATGTACCACCCTTCTCATGGTGGGCATGTGCCGAATGTCCAGAAGAGAGCTTAGGCCGGAGGGAGGTTCCCAGGCCTAGGAGGAGGAGAGACTCCGAGGAGAGAGGCTAGGCCTAGAGGTCCAGAACCTCAAGTGCCTAGGCGTAGGCCTCGTAGAGAGGGCGGGCGGTGCCGGTGGAGCCTGAGTTGCAGGTTTGGACCCCGTGGCGGAGGCTTTGTAGTTGAGCGCTTTCCCCCACCGCGTTTGAGTATCGCGGTGAGCGCTCCTTCCCCAGCGGACCACGTTTTCCTGTACGTGGTGATCGCTACCCTCGTAGACAGGCTAGGAATGGTTTTTACACTGACCGTTCTTTTGAGCAGCCGGCCCAACACTGGTATTCCCCTTACTTCACTAACCCCAGTGTTGGACCGTATGCTCACCCTATGTCTTTTATTGATGTAGGTAAGACGGTTGGAGGACATTTGGTTGGTGGATTCCGGTTGTTCGAGGCACATGACCGGAAACGCCAAGTGGTTCTCCAGCCTTAGCCCGGTCGCCGAAAAAGAGTACATAACCTTCGGCGACAATAGTAAAGTAAGGTGTTGTCTCGCAGGTCGGTGCGGGTTAATGAGCACTTTGTGTTGCGCGATGTTGCTCTTGTTTCTAACCTGCATTTTAACCTGCTTTCTGTTTCGCAACTTTTTGATGATGACTATGAGATTCGTTTTAAACCGAACCTTAGTCGCATCCTAGATCCTCAGGGCGATCTTGTATGTCTGATTTCGCCCTTTGGAAAGTCTTTCGTGCGAATTTCTCGGAGTCGTTTGGTTCTTCTCGCTGTCTTTTGGCTAGTCCTTCTTCCTCCGATCTTTGGAAGTGGCATAGGAGGCTCGGTCATTTAAGCTTTGACTTGCTTGCAAGACTTAGCTCATTTGGCCTAATCCGAGGATTGCCCAAGCTTTCGATGGAGAAGGATTTAGTTTGTCATTCTTGCAGACATGGGAAGATGGTTGCCGCTCCCCACCATCCAGTGACTAAGGTCATGACCTCGCACCCGGAGAGCTTTTACACATGGACCTTGTTGGTCCGGCTCGGGTGAGCTCGGTTGGGGGCAAGTGGTATGTTTTGGTTGTTGTTGACGATTTTTCGAGGTATTCGGGTCTTCTTTTGACTGAGAAGACCGAGACTTTCTCCTTCGCTCGCAATCTGATTTTGCGTCTTCAGAACGAGTTCCCTTTGAACTCGATGCGAGCTATTAGAAGTGATAATGGTTCCGAATTCAAAAATTCGGATTTTGAGAAGTTTGTAACCGCCTTGGCTTGGAGCATCAGTTTTCTTCCCCCTACACACCGCCCCAAAATGGTGTTGTAGAGAGGAAGAATCGGACCCTTGTTGAGATGGCCAGGACGATGCTCGATGAGCATAGGACTCCTAGGCGCTATTGGGCCGAAGCTATGAACACTGCATGCTATATTTCCAATCGCATTTTTCTGAGAGCATTCTTGAAAAAGACTTCTTATGAGTTGCGTTTTGGTAGACAGCCCAAGGTGAGTTATTTTAGAGTCTTCGGTTGCCATTGCCATGTTTATTGAAGAAAGGCAACCTGGATAAATTTGAGTCTCGTTCTTCTGACGGTGTGTTTTTGGGTTATGGCACTCACACTCGAGCTATCGTGTACTTAACCTTGACACTAACCGAGTCATGGAGACATCCGATGTCACTTTCGACGAGACCATGGTTTGTCCTTCTTCTCGTTTTGAGCGTGCAGGTGATCATGAGGTTGGTGAGCCTCTTTTTGATGACGAGGACGAGGGTGCTGAAGGTATGGATGATCCAGCACCCCCTCCACCTGCCGTGCCGCAAAGAGCGGCTTCTACGACGACTCACGGCCCCGACACCTCTTCTTCCTGGGGGCCGTGGGATCCGCCACCCCGAGCGGTACCATTTGTACCCGGGGAGGCACCAGCTGCTGTTGAGGGGGAGGCTACTTCAGCTCGGGAGGCGCCACGACACATCCAGCGCCAGCACCCGCCTCAGCAGATGATCGGCAACATCGACGAACGGGTCACTCGGTCCAGGTCACAGCAAATCTCGCACTTCGCTCATTCTGCTTTTGTTGCTAATTTTGAGCCCCGAGATGTTGGACACGCTTTGACGGATCCAGATTGGGTCAATGCCATGCATGAGGAGTTAGAAAATTTTGAGCGAAATCGGGTTTGGGTTCTAGCTCCACCTCCTCCTGAGTGTAAGCCTATTGGGACAAAATGGGTTTTCAAAAACAAGCAAGGAGAGGATGGCCACATTGTTAGAAACAAGGCCAGGCTTGTAGCGAAGGGTTATAGTCAGAAGGAGGGGATAGACTATGAGGAGACGTTTGCTCCTGTAGCTCGTTTGGAGGCAATTAGGATACTCTTGGCCTTTGCTACATCCAAAGGTTTCAAACTTTTTCAAATGGATGTCAAGAGTGCCTTCTTAAACGGCTACATAGAAGAAGAAGTTTATGTTGAGCAACCCCCCGGTTTTGAAAATCCCAAGTTTCCAAACCATGTTTTTAAACTCCACAAAGCTTTATATGGTTTGAAACAAGCCCCTAGAGCCTGGTATGATAGGTTGAAAACTTTTTGCTTGCTAAGGGTTTTAAAATGGGATGTGTAGATAAAACGCTCTTTCTCCTCAAGCAAGGCAAAGACACTCTCTTGGTCCAGATTTACGTGGATGATATCATTTTCGGTGGTTCTTCTCACGCTTTGGTTGCCAAGTTTGCAGATACTATGAGCAGGGAGTTCGAGATGAGCATGATGGGCGAGCTGACATTCTTTCTCGGGTTGCAAATAAGCAATCCCGAGAGGGGACGTTTGTGCACCAGGGCAAGTACACGAAGGACTTGCTGAAGCGGTTCGATATGGGTGAGGCCAAGCCTCTTCCCACACCCATGTCGACGACGACTGCCCTGGATGCGGATGTGGATGGAGAAGCAGTGGATCAGAAGGAGTACCGAAGCATGATCGGGTCGCTCCTCTACCTGACGGCGACACGCCCGAACATCAGTTCGCGGTGTGTGTGTGCGCGCTTTCAGGCGTCGCCGCGCACTCTCACCGTCAGGCGGTGAAGCGGATTTTCAGGTACCTTCGTTTCACACCTGAGTTCGGGATTTGGTATTCTGCTTCCTCCACCCTCTCCCTTTGCGGTTATTCGGATGCCGATTTTGCTGGTTGTCGCATTGAGCGCAAGTCCACTTCTGGGACTTGCCAATTATTGGATCTTCTCTTGTTTCGTGGTCTTCTCGCAAGCAGTCTAGTGTCGCCCAGTCTACCACGGAGGCTGAGTATGTTGCTGCGGCTAGCTGCTGTTCCCAGTTACTCTGGATGATGGCCACTTTGCGTGATTTTGGTTTGAGTTTTTCTCGAGTGCCTTTGCTTTGTGACAGCACGAGTGCTATTAGCGTTGCTAAGAACCCCGTGCTTCACTCGAAAACCAAACACATTGATGTGCGCTTTCATTTCTTGCGAGACCACAGGAGAAGGGTGATATCGACCTTCGCCATGTCGATACTCATCACCAACTGGCTGATATTTTCACCAAGCCTTTAGACGAATCAACCTTTAATAGGTGAGGGGTGAGCTTGGTGTGTGTTTCCCCTTTTAGATGGGGAAAGCATTTTGAGTGTCTCCTAGTCTGACTCTTTTACTTTGATCTTCTTTTCTGTTACATTTTAGCATACGCATTTACATTCTGAGCTTCATGTTTATAATCACTAGAATGTAACTATGCTCTGTTTAGTATGCTCCGATGCTTATGTTGATGCTTTAGCTTATGCTCTTTCTGATCATTAGTACATGTTATGAGCTGAGCTATTTTTTGAATGGTGAATTTGCTTAATGTATATAAAATCTGAAATGTTCACCATTGAGATATGCAACTAGCATGTGTAGGGTGTGTTGAGTCCATTCCTGCTTTCATATATGCTGGGTTGCTATGTCTCTAGTTCTGAGTCATTCACTTGCTTGGTCTGTTCATATCATGTTTAAAATTTGAACCAAGTTTTAGTGAATTGAAAAGATCGAGATGGGATTGCTTGCCAACACCTCACGGTATCGAGACTGTTTCTCATTGCACTTTGAGTTAAACTTGAGCCGTGTAGTGTATGACCAAAACCGTAGCTTTAAGCTTCTGATTGCTTCGGCATAGGCTTCGCTCGTTGAAAAGTTAGGCAAAGACAAGCTTTCAACCTCTCGCAATCACATGCTAAATAATTGAACTTGTGAATTCTTTACCGCTGCAACTCCGATGTAAAACTGAAATCACAAGTATATTTCATCCTATGCATGATGATTGAACTTTGCTAGGGGTAGTTCACCTTGTATACATGTTTAGCACTTGTCGGATTCCTATCTATACATGTTGTAGTGCTATTTTGATGGTGACTATCTTTTTGGCTAAAAACTGCTCACTTGCTCATATGCTTCATATTTCGTATGTGTGATCAGTTTGAGCCTTCGCTATTTGAGTGCTTAGTTGTGCCATTGGAGCTATACCGATTAGAGCATTTTTGCACTCTTTTGATTATATGTCTGAAGCTGCTAACTTGCATTTCTGACTTCATATGCATTTTGGAAGGGGGAGTTGTGTGGCTCACGGGGAAGAGTTTGTGCTGATAAGTGCATTTTCAACTAAGGGGGAGAGTTTTTGCATTGCAAATCTATGTCTCCTGGCGTTCACCTAAGGGGGAGTCGTTCACCTAAGCGAGTCCCTGTGCTTGCACTTGTCAAGGGGGAGTTTGCTAGTTGTGTTGAGCCGTTGCCTCTGTCTTGAGGGACTAGCAAACATTTTCCTCATTTGGCGTCGAGGTTGATTTTGATTGGTTCGGATACCTTTCGTTTGCTTTTCAATTGGTTCGGAGTGGTTTTTGTGCTAGTTGTTTGAGCCTCTGTGCCTCTATCTTGAGGGACTAGCATTTTGCCATTTTAGCTCTGAATCTCAATTGGTTTTTGCTAGCGGTGTTGAGCCTGTTCTACCTCTTCTTGAGGGCTAGCTTTGCTTTGCTTGGTTGCGTCGAGCCGTTGCCATGTCTTTGGGGACCAAGTTTTTCACTTCTTCCACTTGACCTTCTTCGGCTTTGTTATGCTTTTGGGTCATGTGGTCGAGTTTCTTCTCCTTCCTCCTACCTTCTTCTTTCATTATGATTGTGTGTGTAGTTGACAATGCACTCATCAAGGGGGAGATTGCGGATACATGGGTGTATGCCGAGTCTCTAAGTGATGAGTGATTGTCAACGGGTTTGATCGCATGTTCTTTGGCTTGTGTTGTGCAGGTGTCGAGCACGGAGACAGTGATCGAGGGCAAGGTGAAGGTCAAGTTGAGACGTGTCGTGCCGACGGACTGGGTACGATGAAGGATGGGCGTGCCGTGCGGCGGACGTGCCATGCCGATGTATCGAGCAGTGAAGGGCGGACGTGAGGCTTGGACTGAGGGACCGGAGTGCCTGAGGATCAGCTGTGGTGGCTGGTAGCCTGGGACAGCGACGAGCGGAGACTTGCGGGGGCACGGTGTTGCTCAGGTCGAGGACCTGGGGACACGTGTCGGTGGACGGGGTGCACGGGCGGTGCATCCCCTCAACAGCGGTTTGGTGGTAGAGCCAGGGAAAAAACATCGGATGGACGGTTTCCAGGTTTGGACCTCAAAACCTGGGCGTGGACGGTTTCCGAGTTTGGCCACAAAACTCGGGCTGAGGGTTCCGAGTTTGGCCACAAAACTCGGGCTGTGGACGGTTTCAGGTTTGGGCCTCAAAACCTGGGCGCTGAGGGTTTGCTGAGTTTGGCCTCAAAACTCAGAAGCTGGTGGGCTGGTTTCCCGGTTTGGGCCTCAAAACCGGGGGTTGGCTGTTAAAGGCTGGTTTCCCGGTTTGGGCCACAAAAAACCGGGGTGCAGAGCGAGGGCGGCACGTGGCGGCGATCTGAAGGTTGCGTCGAGGCAACGCTTTGGTTGTGCGGGCGTGGCCCGTCGGATACACCTACCACCCTGATTTGGTCTAGAATAACCTAGGGTTTAGCTGGTGCGCTCCTGTAAATTAGAATAAGAAGGGAAGAGTCGGAAATAAGACTTAGTCTAGATAGGTTAGTAGTCCCGGGGGAACAGACTCCTCCCCCATCTCAGTTTTAAGCCATCTCTTTGCTCTTGGGCTCCTAAGGTTTCCTGCTCTCCCATCCCCTGCTGTAGGTTAGCTGAGTCCGCAGAGAAAACTTGTGAAGGACCGAGAAGCTACCCGAAAGCGACCAGAGGGGGGTGAATGGAGCTTCAAAATTTCCTTTCGGAAACTAGAGCCACTTGTCCCAGAATCAACCCCAAAAAAAAACGAACCCTAGAGATTGTTAATGTCCACGACCCTAGATGTAGGGTGGATGCCTCCAAGAAGCACAGCGGGACACTATACAACTCTAGAAAGCCAATGCAAAACGGATCTCAAATCGGAGCTCGAACGCAAAAGATACGGACGAAACCTCGAGCTGACTGCACTGACTGGAACGTTCGGGTCGACAGGCACCGGACGTGACCGGTCAAACACCGAGACGGCAAAAATCGATTCGCCCGAGGCAGAGACCAGAACAAGACCGATTCGCCCGAGGCCGATACGCCGAGGCTCTCGGGAAAGCCTTGCGAAATCTCCGACTCGCCCGAGGCAGAGGCTCGAGGCCGAGAGTCGAAGCCGAGAGTAAAGGTCGAGGGCGAGGGTCGAGGCCGAGGGTCGAGTCGAAGCTGAGGGTCGAGGCTCGAAGCCGAGGGTCGAGACTCGAGGCTCACGGAAAGGCCTCGGCCTCCTCGAGGGTCTATGCCTTCGCTCGCTCGAGGATCTGCAGCGATTCGCCCGAGGCCCGAGGGAATGCCTCGGAGTGCTCGAGGGTTGCTGCGCGAGACGGCTCGACCGGACTCAAACCAGCGTCCGATCAGCTGGCAGCGGACGCATCCGGTCACCAAAAACCGATCTGGGAGCTCTCTGAGTTGGACCGGACGCACGAGGCACAAGCGTCCGGTCGTTCACTGAGCGTCCGTTCACAACCAACAAAGCCAGGAACAGTGCAAGCAAAGCGTCCGGTTGTAACGCGTACAGAGCGTCCGGTCGTGAGCGTCTGGTCAGTACGCAGAAAGCTTGGCGCCGAGCTCACGGACCGGACCCTTGGGGCATGCGTCCGACCAGTACGCAGAGCGTCCGGTCACCACGAACTGTACTGAAATTCGGCGGCAGAACAAATCCCTCCAAAACTCGTTCAAATCACAATCCCAAGTTTCCAAACTTGGAGAAGAAGATCACAGGGTAGTTAGGAGACTATCCCCAAGAAATCATCTTCTCAGAATAACCAAGAATGCAGGGAAATCAAAAAGGGAAAGTGGATGAACGAAAAAGTGCCACGAAACGAAAATCGTCCCGATCTATTCGATCATGAGGAGTTAGATGAATTCCTTTGGTCGAAATGACCTCCTCAATGATACGAACAAACTGATTCAAACGGATTTCGCAAAGACACTCAGAAAAGAGAGATCGATCGAAGGAGAAGAACGAGCAGAGCCAAAAAGCAACGAACACAGTGCTCTACACAGGCGAAGACGCAAACGCACAGATCGACGGGCACAGTGCACGGCTCGGGTCTGTTCAGGAAAGATGAGGATACGGCCTCATTTCCTTGAATCAATAGTACACAGAGCGGAGTCTCTCTGCGGATCTCAACTAGCTAAAGCAGGGAATGGGAGAGCAGGAAGCCAAAGCAACTAACTGAGATCGGAGGAGGGTGTCTCCCCTGGACTACTTATACTAACCTAGCCTAAGTCTATTTCCTACTCTACCCTCTCTCTCTACTCTAATTAGAGCGGGCCAGGAAAACCCTAAGGCTAATCTGGTCCACCCCTGGTGGTAGGTAGATCCGACGGCCACGCCCGCACGGTCTTCCGCGTCGCCTCCACGCAACCTTCAGATCGCCGCCACGTGCCGCCACCCTCTCTCTGCACCCCCGGTTTTGTGGCCCAAACCGGGAAACCAGCCTTTTCCATCATCCCCCGGTTTTGAGGCCCAAACCGGGAAACCAGCCTCCAGCCCGAGTTTGTGGCCAAACTCGGAAACCGTCCGCGCCCGAGTTTTGAGGCCCAAACTCGGAAACCTCCCACGCCCAGGTTTTGAGGCTCAACCTGGAAACCGTCGCGCCCAGGTTTTGTGGCTCAACCTGGAAACCCACACCCAGGTTTGAGGCCCAAACCTGGAAACCGTCCACCTTTGGTTTTTCCCGGGCTCTACCAACAAACCGGCGTCGTAGAGGGGATGCACCGCCTGTGCACCCCTTCCACCGACATGATCGCACTTCTCCGCTTGTCGCTGTCGCAGGCTGCCAGCCACCACAGCTGATCCTCCGGCTCCAGTCCATCAGTCCAAGTCCACGTCCGCCCTTCACCGTCCGATACATCGGCATGGCACGTCCGCCGCACGGCACGCCCATCCTTCATCGCGCCCGGTCCGTCGGCACGACACGTCGCAACTTGACCTTCACCCGCCATCGACCACTGTCTCCGTGCTCGACACACTGCACAACACAAGCCAAAGAACATGCGCATCATCTCCGTTGACAATCACTCATCACACAGAGACTCGGCATACACCCATGTATCCGCAATCTCCCCTTGATGAGTGCATTGTCAACTCCACAACAAATCATGAATAAGAAGAAGGAGGTAGAGGAGTGGGAAGAGAAAACCCAACCAAATGACCCAAAAGCCTAACAAAAGCCAAAGAAGGTCAAGTGGATGAAGCGAAAACTTGGTCCCCCAAAGACATGGGCAACGGCTCGACGCAACCAAGCAAAGCAAAGCTAGCCCTCAAGAAGAGGTAGAACAGGCTCAACACCGCTAGCAGATACCAATTGAAGATCGGAGGACAACAGAAGCAAAATGCTAGTCCCTCAAGATAGAGGCACAGAGGCTCAACACAACTAGCAAGAAAATCACTCCGAACCAATTGGAAATCAACCAAACCAATGGGAAAGCACACCAGACGATACCAATTGAAAGCCAAAAGAAAAGCTTATGAAAGCTCATGAAAAGCTAGGAACGTTTGCTAGTCCCTCAAGACAGAGGCAACGGCTCAACACAACTAGCAAACTCCCCCTCGACAAATGCAAGCAACTAGGACTAATGAAACTCCCCTTTTGATCAACACAGGAGCATATGATTTGCATAAATTTCTCCCCCTAGTTGAAAATGCACTTATCAAGGCCAAAGGTATCGGAGAAGCAACTCCCTTCACATAAACTCCCTGACCACAAGATCTCCTTCCAAAATGCATATGAAGTCAAAATGCAAGTTAGGAGCTTCAAGTATATAGTCAAAAGAGTGCAAAGATGCTCTAATCAGTATAGCTCCAACATCTCAATTAAGCACTCAAATAGCAAAGGCTCAAACTGATCACCTATACGAAATATGAAGCATATGAGCATGTGAGCAGTGTTAAGCCAAAAGGATAGTCACCACCAAAATAGCACTAGACATGTATAGAAGGAATCCAAAACAAGTGCTAAGCATATATCCAGTGTGAACTACCCCTAGCAAAGTTCAATCATCATGCATAGGAATGAAGCATATACTTGTGATTTCAAAATCATATCGGAGTTGCCAGGTAAAAGAATTCACAAGATCATTTTTTAGCATGTGATTGCGAGAGGTTGAAAGCTTGTCATTGCCTAACTTTTCAACCGTGCGAAGCCTATGCCGAAGCAATCAGAAGCTTAAAGCAACGGTTTCGGTCATACACTACATGGCTCAAGTTTAACTCAAAGTGCAATGAGAAACAGTCTCAATACCATGAGGTGTTGACAAGCAATCCCATCTCGATCTTTTCGATTCAACAATACTTGGTTCAGATTTTAAGCAAGTTATGAACAACCAAGCAAGTGAATGACTCAGAACTAGAGACATAGCAACCTAGCATATATGAAAAGCAGGAATGGACTCAACACACCCTACACATGCTAGTTGCATATCTCAATGGTGAACATTTTCAGATTTATATACATTAGGCATAATTCACCATTCCAAAAATAGCTCGCTCATAACATGTAACAGTGATCAGAAAGAGCATAAGCTACAAGCATCATCATAAGCATCGGAGCAATACTAACAAGAGCATAATTACATTCTAGTGAATATAGACATGAAGCTCAGAATGTAAATGCGTATGCCCGACACAAACTGAAGGAAAGAAGATACCAATTGGAAAGACTCAAGAAACTCAAAAGAAAAGAGCCTCAAAATAAAGAGTCAATCTGTACATCTCAAAATGCTTCCCTCATCTAAAAGGGGAAACACACACCAAGCTCACCCCTCAACCTATTAAAGGTTGATTCGTCTAAAGGCTTGGTGAAAATATCAGCCAATTGGTGATGAGTATCGACATGGCGAAGGTCGATATCACCCTTCTCCTGGTGGTCTCGCAAGAAATGAAAGCGCACATCAATGTGTTTGGTTTTTCGAGTGAAGCACGGGGTTCTTAGCAACGCTAATGCACTCGTGCTGTCACAAAGCAAAGGAACTCGAGTAAAGCTCAAACCAAAATCACGCAGAGTGGCCATCATCCAGAGTAACTGGGAACAGCAGCTAGCTGCAGCAACATATTCAGCCTCCGTGGTAGACTGAGCAACACTAGACTGCTTGCGAGAAGACCACGACACAAGAGAAGATCCAATAAACTGGCAAGTCCCAGAAGTGGACTTGCGCTCAATGCGACAACCAGCAAAATCAGCATCGGAATAGCCACAAAGCGAGAGAGTGGAGGAAGCAGAATACCAAATCCCGAATTCAGGCGTGAAACGAAGGTACCTGAAGATGCGCTTCACACGCCTGACGGTGAGAAGTGCGCGGCGACGCCTGAAAACGCGCGCACAGGCACACGGCGAACTGAATGTCCGGCCGTGTTGCCGTCAGGTAGAGGAGCGACCCGACCATATATACTGCGTACTCCTTCTGGTCCACTGCTTCGCCGTCCACATCCGCATCCAGGGCAGTCGTCGTCGACATGGGTGTTGGAAGAGGCTTGGCCTCACCCATATCGAACCGCTTCAGCAAGTCCTTCGTGTACTTGCCCTGGTGCACAAACGTCCCCTCTCGGGATTGCTTGATTTGCAACCCGAGAAAAGAATGTCAGCTCGCCCATCATGCTCATCTCGAACTCCCTGCTCATAGTATCTGCAAACTTGGCAACCAAAGCGTGAGAAGAACCACCGAAAATGATATCATCCACGTAAATTTGGACCAAGAGTGTGTCTTTGCCTTGCCGGAGGAGAAAGAGCGTCTTGTCTACACATCCCATTTTAAAACCCTTGGCTAGCAAAAAAGTTTTCAATCTATCGTACCAGGCTCTAGGGGCTTGTTTCAAACCATACAAAGCTTTGTGAAGTTTAAAAACATGGTTTGGAAACTTGGGATTTTCAAAACCGGGGGGTTGCTCAACATAAACCTCCTCCTCTATGTAGCCGTTTAAGAAGGCACTCTTGACATCCATTTGAAAAAGTTTGAAACCCCTGGATGCAGCATAAGCCAAGAGTATCCTAATAGCCTCCAAAACGTGCTACAGGAGCGAAGGTTTCCTCATAATCTATTCCCTCTTTCTGACTATAGCCTTTCGCTACAAGCCGGGCTTTTCTCACAACATGGCCATCCTCTCCTTGCTTGTTTTTAAATACCCATTTTGTCCCAATAGGCTTACAGTCAGGTGGAGGTGGAACTAGAACCCAAACCCGATTTCGCTCAAAATTCTCTAACTCCTCATGCATGGCATTGACCCAATCTGGATCCGTCAATGCGTGTCCAACATCTCGGGGCTCAAAATTAGCAACAAAAGCAGAGTGAGCGAAGTGAGAGATGTGCTGTGACCTGGAGCGAGTAACTCGCTCGTCGATGTCGCCGATCATCTGCTGAGGAGGGTGCCGGTGCTGGATATGTCGTGGCGCCTCCCGGGAAGAAGTAACCTCCCCCTCAACAGCAGCTGGTTCCACCCCGGGTACAAAAGGTACCGCGCGAGGTGGAAGATCCCACGGCCCCCAAGAAGAAGAGGTGTCGGGGCCGTGAGTCGTCGTCGAGGCCGCTCCTTGCGGCATGGCAGGTGGAGGGGGTGCTGGATCATCTATACCTTCAGCACCCTCATCCTCCTCATCGAAAAGAGGCTCGCCAACCTCATGATCACCTGCACGCTCAAAACGAGAAGAGGGACAAACAAGAGTCTCGTCGAAGGTGACATCTGATGTCTCCATGACTCGGTTAGTGTCAAGGTTAAGTACACGATAAGCTCGAGTGTGAGAGCCATAACCCAAAAACACACCGTCAGAAGAGCGAGACTCAAACTTGTCCAGGTTGCCCTTTTTCAATATAAAACAGTGGCAACCAAAGACTCTAAAATAACTCACCTTGGGCTGGCGACCAAAACGCAACTCATAAGAGGTCTTCTTCAAAAACGCTCTCAGAAAATGCGATTCGAAATGTAGCATGCAGTGTTCATAGCTTCGGCCCAAAAGCGCCTAGGAGTCCTATGCTCATCGAGCATCGTCCTGGCCATCTCAACAAGGGTCCGATTCTTCCTCTCTACAACACCATTTTGGGGCGGTGTGTAGGGAGAAGAAAACTGATGCTCCAAACCAAGGCGGTTACAAAACTTCTCAAAATCTGAATTTTTGAATTCGGAACCATTATCACTCCTAATAGCTCGCATCGAGTTCAAAGGGAACTCGTTCTGAAGACGCAAAATCAGATTGCGAACAAAAGAGAAAGTCTCGGTCTTCTCAGCTAAAAAGAAGACCCACGAATATCTCGAAAAGTCGTCAACAACAACCAAAACATACCACTTGCCACCAACCGAGCTCACCGAGCTGGACCAACAAGGTCCATATGTAAAAGCTCTCCGGGGTGTGAAGTCATGACCTTAGTCACCGGATGGTGGGGAGCGGCAACCATCTTCCCATGTCTGCAAGAATGGCAAACTAGATCCTTCTCCATCGAAAGCTTGGGCAATCCTCGGATTAGGCCAAGTGAGCTAAGTCTTGCAAGCAAGTCGAAGCTTAAATGACCGAGCCTCCTATGCCACTTCCAAAGATCGGAAGAAGAAGGACTAGCCAAAAGACAGCGAGAAGATCCAAACGACTCCGAAAAATTCGCACGAAAGACTTTCCCAAAGGGCGAAATCAGACATACAAGATCGCCCTGAGGATCTAAGATGCGACTAAGGTTCGGTTTAAAACCGAATCTCATAGCCCTCATCAAAAAGTTGCGAAACAGAAAGTAAGTTAAAATGCAGATTAGTAACAGAGCAACATTGCGCAACACAAAATGCTCATTAACCCGCACCGAGCCAACTGACAACACCTTACCTCTACCTTTGTCGCCGAAGGTGATATACTCCTTTCCGGCGACCGGACTATGGCTGGAGAACCATTTGGCGTTTCCGTCATGTGCCTCGAGCAACCGGAATCCACCAACCAAATGTCCTCCAACCGCTCTACCTACATCAATAAAAAGACATAGGGTGAGCATACGGTCCAACACTGGGGTTAGTGAAATAAGGGTAATACCAGTGTTGGGCCGGCTGCTCAAAAAAACGGTTAGCAGAAAAACCATCCTGTCTAGGGGGATCGATCACCACGCACAGGAAGACGTGGTCCGCTCGGGAAGAAGCGCTCCGCAATACCCAAACTGCGGTGGGGAAAGGCGCTCAACTAAGCCTCCGCCACGGGGTCCAAAACCTGCAGCTGCAGGTCCCCGCCGGGCACGCTCTCTACGAGGCCTACGCCTAGGAGCCTGGGCAACTGCACCTCCAGGCCTAGCGTCTCTCCTCGGAGCTCTCTCCTGCCTAGACCTAACAAACTGAGGTGCTCCACCTCTAGGCCTAGTCTCCCTCCTAGGGGCTCTCTCCTGCTGCCTAGGCTGGGTACGCTTCCCTCCAGACTTAGCAGCTCTCCCCTGAGGCTTCGGAGCATGTCCACCACGAGCTGGGTGAAACATGTCCGGGTTCTGCATCTCCCTAGCACGGACGCGCTCTCTCTCTTGCGCCTAAAGCAGAACTCAAGGTGACCATCACCCCTCCCGCCCACAAAAGTCACACTGAAACCTCACCGCGCGCAAAGGGGTTGTTTGGTTTGCAGGGATGTGGGTATGGTTCACCTTGCCCTTGCCCTTCTGTGGCAACTCCTCTCGGATGGGTGGCATAGCATCAAGCTTGTTCTTGAGGTGGTTTGGCTTGGGTGCCCAAACTGGGTTCTTGGGAGGAGCTCTAGAGGGTTCCTCAACCAACATACCATCTTTGGTGATAGGCTTGGCTGACTCTTTGAGTGGAAGCTTGGCAAGTTTGGGAGTAGTGGTGGAGTTGGGCTTCTCACATGGGTTCAGACCACTACACTCTCCAATCTTCCCAAAAGCTGAGAGATCAACACTCTGAGCAAGACCTACACCAGGGGCACCAACAGCTCGCTTGAATTGGGAGATCATCATCCCGAGCTGTGGCTCACTACTGGAGACCCATGACAAGATGGACCGAAGGTATGTGTTTTTCTTCCTCGGTTTGCATCTTGCCATGCTTCACATTGGCAATCTCCATCTCCAGGCCCTCACACAAACAACACCTCATGACACAAGTGCTATCTGAGCTGGCCTTCTCTAAGGACTCAAGCTTGGCATTCTTCTCTGCCAACTCAGATTGCAAGACAGGACAAGTCTTGCATGCACCCAACACAACAGCTGCGGTCTAGCTCGGAGCTCATCCACCTCATCTACCAGCGCAGCATGCTTACTCCTCAGAGTGAGAAGATCTGTCATGTGCGCGGCGCAACTCTCGCACTCCAACTCCTCTGACACAACCACGGTGGAACGAGCGAACTCAAGCTCTTTCACCGTGTCCTCCCATTTCTGCCTGAACTCCTTGCGCTCTCTAGCTGCGCGCCTAAGCAACTTGTCTTGGCTAATCAAGGCAGCGGTCAACTTCTCTACCTCGGAGGAAAGCTCGTCGTAGGTGAGAGATACCTGGGAGGTGTCGTCGTCGTCGTCGTTCCGAGGCGTGTGCTCCAGCTCGCCTCCGACCTCATCTCCGAGCGCCATGGTGCACAGGCCTCCGTCGCCGGCGAAGAAGCACAAGCCGTTGAACTTGTCCTCCACTTCTTCTTCTTCACGGACTCGTCCTCACTGGAATCAGCGGAGTCGTCATCCGAGCCGTCGACGTCGCTGAGCGTGGCAAAGAAAGCACGCTGCTCGGCTTGTTTTCTTCTCCAAGTACTTCTTCTTCTTGATGTACTCCTTGTCGAAGCCGCCCCGCTTCTTGTGCCTAGGGGGAACGTGCTTCTCCTTGAACTTGGAGTCGCGCTTGCGCCCTTGATCGCCCTTCCCCCGAGTGCTTGTTCTTCTTGGGGCAGTTGGCGATGTAGTGTGTGGTCGGGGTCGCGCGCACTCGTAGCATCCCGTGCGTCCTCCTCCACGACGGCGGTTCATGCGGTTGTTGTGGAACCGCGAGAACCGGTTGGCAAGCAAAGCCAACTCGTCGTCTCCCAACGTCTCGAGCTGGTCCTCTGTAACAGAAAAGAGACAAGAAAGAGCAAAGCCAGCTGAGAGGTTAGAGGAAGAGCCGGAAACCAAAGCCATGGACGAGCGAGAAGGATTTTCAAAAGAAGCCCTCGCCATAGCATCGATCTCACTGGACTTGAGCTTACTGAAGAGCTCGTCGCAGGTGAGGGTCTCATAGTTCGGGGATTCGATGATCGCCTGAACCTTGGAATCCCACACCGAACGATCAAGAGTGTGCAAAAGCTTCAAGGCACGCTCATGATCGTCAAAAGGCAACTGCTCTCGGTTAGAAGCCCTCATCCTGTTGACAATCACCTGAAAGCGAGCGAATAACTCAAACCTCTATGCTCTCGCCAGGCTGATGTCGAAAGTTCTCATACTCTCTCTTGAACGACTCGTAGAGTCGGTTTTGACTTGAGAGTGCCCCTCATGAAAACGCATGAGGGTGTCCCAGATCTCCCGAGCCGTAGAGAGGTGAGAAACACGATCAAACTCACCACCACGCTCAAACAGGAGAACAAAGCGTTACGCGCCCGACTATTGGCTTCGTGCTCATCGATCTGAAGCTGAGAGACACGAGCAGCCAGGACAACGTAATTGGCGTTGTTGCAAATCTCCCCAAACAGAAGATCCCATGCTCTGGAGATAGGCCGACATGCGTATCTTCCAATACGCATAGTTCGTCCCATCGAAAAACACGCGTTTGCCCACGCCGCGATCCATGTCGCCTTCAGTGGATCTGGAACCGGTAAGGTGGAAGATCCTTAACCGCTCCGATACCAATGGAAGGACCGAGAAGCTACCCGAAAGCGACCAGAGGGGGGGTGAATGGGAGCTTCAAAATTTCCTTTCGGAAACTAGGAGCCACTGTCCCAAGAAAATCAACCCCAAAAAAAAACGAACCCCTAGAGATTGTTAATGTCCACGACCCTAGATGTAGGGTGGATGCCTCCAAGAAGCACAGCGGGACACTATACAACTCTAGAAAGCCAATGCAAAAAGCGGATCTCAAATCGGAGCTCGAACGCAAAAGATACGGACGAAACCTCGAGCTGACTGCACTGACTGGAATGTTCGGTCAACAGGCACCGGACGTGACCGGTCAAACACCGAGACGGCAAAAAATCGATTCGCCCGAGGCAGAGACCAGAACAAGACCGATTCGCGCCGAGACCGATACGCCGGAGGCTCTCGGGAAAGCCTTGGCGAAATCTCCGATTCGCCCGAGGCAGAGGCTCGAGGCGAGAGTCGAAGCCGAGAGTAAAGGTCGAGGGCGAGGGTCGAGGCCGAAGGGTCAAGGGTCGAAGCTGAGGGTCGAGGCTCGAAGCCGAGGGTCGAGACTCGAGCTCACGGAAAGGCCTCGGCCTCCTCGAGGGTCTATGCCTTCGCTCGCTCGAGGATCTGCAGCGATTCGCCCGAGGCCCGAGGGAATGCCTCGAGTGCTCAGGGGTTGCTGCGCGAGACGGCTCGACCGGACTCAAACCACCAGCGTCCGATCAGCTGGCAGCGGACGCATCCTGTCACCAAAACTCGATCTGGGAGCTCTCTGAGTTGGACCGGACGCACGAGGCACAAGCGTCCGGTCGTTCACTGAGCGTCCGTTCACACCAACAAAGCCAGGACAGTGCAAGCAAAAGGTCCGGTTGTAACGCGTACAGAGCGTCCGGTCGTGAGCGTCTGGTCAGTACGCAGAAAGCTTGGCGCCGAGCTCACGGACCGGACCCTTGGGCATGCGTCCGACCAGTACGCAGAGCGTCCGGTCACCACGAACTGTACTGAAATTCCGGCAGAACAAATCCCTCCAAAACTCGTTTCAAATCACAATCCCAAGTTTCCAAACTTGGAGAAGAAGATCACAGGGTAGTTAGGAGACTATCCCCAAGAAATCATCTTCTCAGAATAACCAAGAATGCAGGGAAATCACAAAAGGGAAAGTGGATGAACGAAAAAGTGCCACGAAAAACGAAATCGTCCCGATCTATTCGATCATGAGGAGTTAGATGAATTCCTTTGGTCGAAATGACCTCCTCAATGATACGAACAAACTGATTCAACGGATTTGCCGCAAAGACACTCAGAAAAGAGAGATCGATCGAAGGAGAAGAACGAGCAGAGAGCAAAAAGCAACGAACACAGTGCTCTACACGGCGAAGACGCAAACGCACAGATCGACGGGCACAGTGCACGGCTCGGGTCTGTTCAGGAAAGATGAGGATACGGCCTCATTTCCTTGAATCAATAGTACACAGAGCGGAGTCTCTCTGCGGATCTCAACTAGCTAAAGCAGGGAATGGGAGAGCAGGAAGCCAAAGCAACTAACTGAGATACGAAGGGAGGAGGGTGTCTCCCTCTATTTATACTACAACTAGCCTAAGTCTATTTCCTACTCTACCCCTCTCTACTCTAATTACAGAGCGGGCCAGGAAAACCCTAAGGCTAATCTGGTCCACCTGCTGGTGGTAGGTAGATCCGACGGCCACGCCCGCACGGTCTTCCGCGTCGCCTCCACGCAACCTTCAGATCGCCGCCACGTGCCGCCACCACTCTGCACCCCCGGTTTTGTGGCCCAAACGGGAAACCAGCCTTTTCCATCAGCCCCCCGGTTTTGAGGCCCAAACCGGGAAACCCGCCTTCAGCCCGAGTTTTGTGGCCAAACTCGGAAACCGTCCGCGCCCGAGTTTTGAGGCCCCAAACTCGGAAACCGGCCACGCCCAGGTTTTGAGGCTCAACCTGGAAACCATCTACCCGTTGGTTTTTCCCTGGCTCTACCAACAAACCGACGTCGTAGAGGGGATGCACCGCCTGTCCACCCCTTCCACTGACATGATCGCACTTCTCCGCTTGTCGCTGTCACAGGCTGCCAGCCACCACAGCTGATCCTCCGGCCTCTGGTCCCTCAGTCCAAGTCCACGTCCGCCCTTCACCGTCCGATACATCGGCATGGCACGTCCGCCGCACGGCACGCCCATCCTTCATCGCGCCCGGTCCGTCAGCACGACACGTCGCAACTTGACCTTCACCTTGCCATCGATCACTGTCTCCGTGCTCGACACCTGCACAACACAAGCCAAAGAAATGCGCATCATCTCCGTTGACAATCACTCATCACACAGAGACTCGGCATACACCCATGTATCCGCAGATTGACAACTTCTTTAACTAAACTGACATTTACCTTTTTTGTAATTGGAGTTATGGGACACGCAGCATTTCGCTGGAGTAGAACTACTCCCTCCGTCTCTTTTTAGATGTCACTAGAGAAACGTGTTTGTGAGGGAAACACGGTTTTCTACTGACATCTATTTGAGACGGAGGAAGTATTTGTCTTATGTGTCATCGTGCGCGACCACAAGGGATTTGGAGTGATGAATTATGATCATACTTAGGTGGTGTTTGGTTCCCACTCCCTAGAATTTAGCTAGTGGAGGTGATTTTAGTGGTAGTATTAAAAGTGACTTTTAGTGGGGGTGTTTGAAACTTTAGTGACTAAAAGTGACTAAATTTTAGTGGCTAAACTCTAGGGAGTGGGAACCAAACACCCCCTTAGCATGTCACGATCGACATACAGTTTGAATAGCGAAGTTTTCCTTCTGCAAAGACTACGGAAACGCCAGCAAAATGTTTTTTTTCTTTGGTATATATTGCGATTAGGAGATTAGTTTGCATAGCGAAGTTTCCTTTTCCGGAAACACCAACTGCGATCGCCACACTAGCTTGTTACTGTAGTTGTTACGTCTCACAAGTCACAATTTAACAACGATTGGGAGTCACATTTGCATGTTGATACAACTTCGTTTCATCTCGTTGCGTACGTGCTGTTTATTCCAGCGCTTATTTGTTTGTGTGCTGTTTTCATCTCGTTTTCACTCTTTGCAACATCAACTGGAGAGCACTGGCTGCTACTCTGCTAGGGTGCTTTTAGAGCATCTCCACCATATTGAAAAATATTCAATCGTCCTCTATGTGAAGCTTTGCAACATCAACTGGTGAGCACTGTGCTTTATTTAGAGCATCTCCACCAGATTGAAAATATTCAATCCTCTATGTGCAGCTAAAGAAGGTTGACAAACAAACAAACTTTTGAAATATAGGGGGAGCTATGATCTAGCAGATTGAGAAAAACTTTCATTTCCATTGTGCATGCAGCATACACAATGGACCTTGTCTTCTTCCTCCCCTCTCTCTCACGCAGCTCAAAGCGTGGGGGCATGGCGGCCTGCGCGCGTGGGGCGCGGCGACCGGCGAGGCACGGCCGGGGCTCAGCGCAGTGCTCGGCCGGACCAGAGTAGCGATGTGGCGGCCGGTGCATGGGGCGCACCGGACCAATGAGGAGGCGGGCACACAACGCGGCGAAGGCTGCTGCTCGCCGCCGGCGTTTGGCTGCCCGGAGAGGCGAATGGATCGAGCAGAGCTTGTCGTACCAAAGCAGCAGGACAGCTATGGCGCGCGGGGCGCGGGGCACAAACGCGACACTGCAATAGAGGCTGCTCGGCCGGCGCGTGGCTGTCCGAAGAGGCGAATGGCGCGAGGCTCGTCGGACCAAAGCAGAAGCAGAAGCACAGCTATCTCCCTGCTATGGTGCGTGGGGCGTGGCGGCCGGCGAGGCATGGCGACTGCCTCTGGTCCGATGATGGGGCCTGAGATGTCAGTGAAGAAGGGGACAAAAGGGTTTTTTGCTACTGTATACGCACTTGTTCAGTTCGCTAAAATTTTTGGGTTTTTCTTTCTATCATAGCATTTTTGTCGTTATTTAACAAACTTTGTCTAAACTTGAACTAAGACCTTGTTCAGTTCCCAAAATCTCCCTAAAAATATTACGCAGTATGTGTCACGTCAAATCTTTATACGCAATAGAACTTCCAAATTATACATTTCCCGGTGCATTTTTAGCAGACACATCTCCAACAACTCCTCAAATCAATTTGCTATCTTTATCAATTTGACAAAAAGCAAAAAATTCTTTCTCCAACAACTCTTCAAACAAACTTGATATTTACATAAACTTGTTATTCTGAGCCTCGCACGTGGATATGTACGCGCGCCATCTGACTTGCTATGGCGAAATTTTCCCGTCGCTGGACGCGAGCGCTTCCGTCCCGCGCGCGAGAAACTCCCGCGACAAAGATCAGGCACGGGCGCACAGCGACTTCTCTTCCCGTGAAGCCGCCAGGAAGTCAGCGCCGCCGTCTCCTGAAGGTCGTATTGCCGTCCGTCCCTCTTCGATCTTGAAGCCGCCAGGGGCTGTCCAGAACCTGAAGGTCGTGGCGCCGTCTCCTGAAGCAGGTTGTGTTCTTGTTGATTACCGTCGTCTCCTGATCTTCGACTTGGATCTGGCGCAAGGAAAGTAGCAGCTTGTTTTTTTTTTACGCAAGGTTTCATGGATCAGATGGCATACGGTTCTTTTGGAAGTAGTGCTGCTGTGTTCTTTAATTAGCTAGCATACGGATCAGAGCAGTTGATGGCCGGCGTTGGTGTCCTTCATGTCGGAGGAGGCATCCTTCACGGCGGCTTCCAGGAAAGATCGGCAAGAGCAGAGGCGGCGTACGGCTTCAGACTTCACCTAGTCGGAAAGTCGTGATGCGAGGAGATGGACTTCTTTTACTTTAACTAAAAGTTGAAATGACAAACTATTGGAGAGACTTCTTATTTTTACTTGCCAAATCACAGGATTTGGCAAGTAATTTTTGCCAAACTCTTGGAGATGCTCTGGACTTAAAATATGTGCAAACCTTTTTTTTGTTGGAACTTAAGAACAATTGTCGTGTACATTGACTGGGTGTGGCTACTGGATATGTTTCCCTCGCCACTCTACTTGTCAGCTGGACCTCCGGACCTGGTTAGGCACGCCCAATAACCCGACCCGACAAGGCTCTGCCAGTCACGGGACTCACCCACTCGGATGCCTTTCCCGTTTCCCCTCGCCTCGCCTCGCCTCGACACCGCCGTCCTCACACTGGCACCACGCTTCACAAAAATCCCAAGCCCGCCACCAATTTGCTGGGATAATGTACTTTTTACCATTATTATCTTGGCCACATCTCGAATTACCATCTTTAAAATGACATATACAATCTTACCATCACTGCTCCGCTTTGGATACAAATTTACCAATTTTGCATTCGTGGCAGTCCACATCATCCATCCAGCATGGCATGTGATTGGGAAAAGACCATCCTGCCCCTGGCTGCCTTATCCCCTCACCGTTTGGCCTGTCCCGGCACCCGGCCCAAACCGACGCCCCCCCGAGCCCCGACCCGCGATGCCCCCCCCGCGCCGCGAGCGCGCGACCGCAGGATTCCGCCGCGCGCCGCGAGCCGCCCCGCCCGCCGCTCCCTGCCCGCCCCCTCCCCCCCCCCCCCCCCCGGCCGGCCTCCGCCCCGCCCCCATGGCCTAAGTATGTGTCTGCAGGACCTCTCTCTCCCTGTTTTTCATTTGATTAGGGTTAGGATTCGTCGATTCCGTCGATTTGATTTGGTTCGTCGATTCCTACTCTGTAGGGACCTCTCTATCTCGTGGCTGATTTATCCCGTATTTCTTGAATCAATGGATTGGAGTGGCTGCCCCATTTGGTAAGTTGAATCAGTTCCCCCTCCCATGTTCATTAACCGTGCAGTCCCGTAGTATGTAGTCTAACTCGTTGATTTATTTCTTATTGATGCACTATGTTAGGATTGATCCTGGCAATGCTTTTAGATTAGTTGTTTCTGTTGGTTCTTATGTTGCTGATGGTGAGTATGGGCTAGTAGAGATGAGTGCTTCAGAGCACGAGTTGTGGCTGGACATAACTGGGCAGTATACTCTTCAGAAATTTGCTGATGACATGGCCACAAAAATTATCTGGGGGCCAACTCAAAAACTATCAGTTTGGGTAAATGACAGTGACAGTGGTTCTAAATGGAGTGTGAGAAGGGATGAACATTTTCAGCAAATGGTAAAGGAATGCTGGGAACAAAAGGTTGCTTTTCTTGAAGTAAATGTTGTCAGTAAGCATGCATTCTTTGGTAATGCTAGTTCTTCTCATACTGCTGGACCTTCTGGTGTCACTACTGGAGCTTCTGGTGAAGGCAGTGGAGTTCCTGGAAATTTAGGTGGCAGAGGTTCTAATTTACATGATATTGCAGAGGGCACAGGTGATACATAAACTTCACCACCACCATCTATGCCTGCTGATGTACCGGAGCCTGTTGATTGGGACAATCTGATCATACATCAAGATGAAAATAATCATGGTGATGCTACTGCAGCTGTAGATGAAGACACATTATATGAGGCAATGGGATTTAGGGCAATGGATCAGAGGGAAGACATACCTCTCCCTGCAATAACAGCTGAAATGCAACAGGATATGAATGAAGTTGTTGTCCCAGTGGATGACAATGTACCTGAGGAGCCTTTGCTTGATTGGGACAGGGATAATCCTGATGTGTCTGTGGGGATTTCTTACCCTTCTATGAAGATCTGAGGCTAGCAGTGAAACAACATGCCATAGTAGAGAAGTTTGAACTTGGTACTGCTCATTCTGACAAGAAAGGTACAGGGTACACTGTGCTGCTCTTGGATGCCCTTGGTTTTTTTGCAGCTAGGACCAACATGATGGGAGTGTCAGGGTATAATTTATTGTTTTGTGTAAACATGCATTCTCTTGTTTTGGGTAAAGATGGTTAGCATTGGCTAGAGAAGCAGCTGCTAAAGCAGCAAGGGATGCTGAGGACGCTGCAGCCAAGGCTTCTGCGGCATTAGAAGCTGCTGCTGCTGCAGAAAGAATGGTAGTGCCTGTACTTGAGATTGAGCATGCACCATCGTCACCAACTGCAGCTAGAAGGTATGTCCTTCTTGGAAATGCATTCTTGGCCAAATTTTACTTTTGCCAATGTGAACTCATGTTGTGCATTGCATTGGACAGGAGTCTATGCTGGGATCTCCAAGTTGTGAATGAAGTTGATGGAACAACAAGTGCACCTAAGAAATGACTCCAAGGAAGAAGCAGCTAGCTACAAACGTGATGAAGAGCACAACCAAGAAGAAGAAGAACTGAGAGCACCATCGGTATCATTTTGGTAGAAAAGGGCTAAAAATCTCTTTGTGTAACTAAGGCCTTCTGCTGGCCAAATTATGCATGTGTTTGTGACTATAACTTGGATGGTTACGTGGGTGTCCCTTGTGTGTGTGCAGAACCATTCAACTTTTTTTTTGGCAGAACCAGTAAACTTGGCTGCAATGACTTGCTCATATTATTGTGTGTTCATGGCACCACTATTGTGTTTGCTCATATTAATGGCCGTTCAAGTTGTTCTCTATGTCCAGTAAGGGCGCCAGGGGCAGGGAGGTCTTTTCTCCTTGGCCGGCCATGCTGAATGGATGATGTGGACTGCCACGAATGCAAAATTGGTAAATTTGTATCCAAAACGAGTAGTGATGGTAAAATTGTATACGTCATTTAAGGATGGTAATTGAAGATGTGCCAAAGATAAGGATGATAAAAAGTACAAAGGCCCCAATTTGCTTCCTCCACCCGGGCTCGGAAGCTTCAGCAAGCAGCCTAGGGTTCCGGCTCCCACGCGCTCCGATGGCGCTCCTCTCCGACGACGGCGACTTCTACGCGCGCGCTGGCATCACGTGGCTGCTCTCCGCCAGCATCGCTTTGGCGACCCTCTGGGGCTGGATCCGCGGCCACGGCTTCCGCTCGAAGCTGCTCCACTCCATCGTGCTGCTCTACGGCATGCGGCTCGGCCGCAACGCCCTCGAGCTGCGGGCGTTCCTCGCCAACATCCCCGAGGCAGGTATCGCCAGATATATGCCGTGCAGAAGATTTGCCCCGTGCCCTGTTCCTCTGTTCCTGATTTCGTATGAGTGGTTACCGTGGCAGTCCCGCCGGTTCAAGATGCCCCGGACCCGTCGGCGGCGTGCCTTCTACCGGGGAATGCATCCTCATGGAGAGAGCGTACGTCTGGGATCTCGTGCGGGTCGCCACCAGCAGCTTCCACCTGATGGTGGTCGTCGTTCTCGTTATTTGGGAGAAGAGGAGGCCACCGCGTCCGCGTGTGCCTGGTTGGGGTTGGAAGTGCCTTGGAAGCGTCTTTATCGAGATTCTACTCTTTATTCTCTGTGTTCTGACATGCGTGCACAGCGTACCCACGTTGATTCTTGACTACATGGCTGCTACAGGATTTTTTTTGTTTGCCCTCATTTGCTCACGCTTGCTATTTTTGCCAGATTAACCATGTCCTTCCTATCTAGCCTGAGTTATGAATTGTGGTTGGTAAATTTGTTGATCTAGTTGTCTAATAAGTAATTGGTTTTATGCATGTCAGGCCATCAGAGTAATGTTTAGTTGCTGCTTTAATTGTGAATTGCCATGCAATACTTTAAAAATTCAAATGGTCACACTTGACTAAGCATAACAACAGGTGGGTTGAACTTTGGTTATATTAGTATATACAGTACATTTCTTGCCAGGGATGCTGTTTGGGCTTCCCTGTTATGTAGGTTATACCTTTCAGCTTCCAAATTTAATATGCAGAGCCATGAGCTAGTGTTACCATAATATAGTTGCCTTAAATAGTTAGTGTTTATCTGACTGTTGTCTTAACTTCAGTGTTAATTGTTCACTCCAGATATTAACATAAAGTTTGTTTGCTACTGATTATACTAGCTGAGGTGTGTGTGTAAAACATTAGCGCTGGTCTACATGTACTGATTGGACATGGATCGTCACGTAGTTTTGGTCTATGTGTTCATGTTGGGCCATGAAAAAAATGCCCTAGTGAAGTTATTATTCACGGGTGCTTATAGGTACTGCACGCACCTTTTTAGCGCCATATGATGCTACCAAAATTTTCCTCATATATATATATATATATATATATATATATATATATATATATATATATATATATATATATCCATTATCCTGGGATTAAAGCTCTAATAAGTAACAGGAGCTCAAGGTCGTGTGCTAATATTTTGTCTTCCTTTTTCTGTTTCTATTGTATGAACATGCACCATGATATTTCCTTGAGAAAACAAAAGGTACTTATTTTGAGGGAGTGAGATAGTTTCCTCTGCCCATTTTCTTTGTTTGATTTGTAAGAGTAAGGTAGTTAAAGATCAGAAATAAATTTTAACAAAAATCCTCTCGTTTGTCCATGCCAAAGTACAGATCTAAGGCCAGCCCAGTCTCACGGGAGCTACGGCGCCGCTGTGTATAGGTGGGGCATGGGTTCGGGGGTTTCCTCGACCTGCGTGAGAAGGTCTTCTTTTTAAGCACAATGCCCGAGGGCTGTCTTACCCCCCGCAGATCGAGGTTTTTTCAGAAATAAATTTGTAATCTCTAGTTTTGTTTTTTTTCTTCTTTTGGCACAGTCTCTAACCCTGAGTCATCACTATACATTTTTGTCAAATTGATTGGTTGATTCAATACCATATTTGCTAGAATTTACCATGTCTTTCATATCTAGCAGGAGTTATGTTTGGTACATTTGATTGATCTAGTTGCATCAGTAATTGGTCTTTTGTAGTTCATGGGTTACTCTAGTCAAACTCAGGTCAAATGTTGCCAATTTGTTGGCTATCCTATCTTTGTCACCTGCTTATACTCATATGAAGACTGAATTGGCACAGGATCCAAGTGGGTGCTAATTTTTAGATGTTATTACCCACCCTTTCATTTGTAGGGTGTGGTGTGTTTGGTTCCTGGACTTAGCCTAAGCCTAGCTAGAAGTGAGCCATGGCCTTGTTGTAACAGTATAAGGACGATGTGTTTGGTTGATGTTCTAAACTTGGCCTGGCTAGCGTGTTTGTTTGGTTGTGTGCACCACCCTTTCTTGAGTTTGGTGAGTTTACCTTCGTTGCCTTTCAATTCTTGTACAAATTAAATTAAATTATATTCCCTTTATTGAATTGATCTACTCTAGAAATTACCGAGACAAAATGTGGGTAACTTTTGGTTATATTATCTTATCCATTTCTTGCTAGGGATGTTGTTTGGCTTCCTTTTATGTAGGTGATACCTTTCAGCTTCCAAATTAAATATGGCGAGGCATGAGTTATAGTGTTACCATAATACAGTTGCCTTAAAAAGTTGTGTTTATCTATAATTGACTGTTGTCTTGACTTCAGTTCTATTTCTTCATTCCAGTATTAACAAAAAGTTTGTTTGGTACTGATTATAGCTGTTAGATACTACTCCCTCCATTCCAAATTATAAGATATTTTGGCTTTTCTAGATACGTAGCTTTTGCTATACACTTAGATATACATTCTGTCTAGATAGGTATGTATCTAGAAAAGCCAAAATATCTTATAGTTTTGAACAGTTGGAGTAGCTGATTGGGTATGTAAAATCTAAACTATCACATTCCAATATTTTCCTCTGTCTATTTCTTTGTTTGATTTGTAAGGGTAGATATATCTTATTATAGTTAAAGATCAGAAACGAATTTTTTCTCTAGTTCTTTTTTTTCTTTTGGCACAGTCTCGAACTTGAGTCCTCATTGTACATTTTTGTCAAATTGATTGATTGATTCAAGAACACATTTTTTAGAATTTACCATGTCTTTCATATCTCACTGGAGTTATGTTGGTACATTTGGTTTATCTAGTTGCATCAATAATTGGTCTTTTGCAGTTCATGGGTCACTCTAGTCAAATCAGGTCAGTCGTTGCCAATTTGCTGGCTTTGCTGTCTTTGTCACCTGCTTATCTCATATGAAGATTGAATTGGCACAACATCCAAGCAGGTGCTGGTTTTAGACGTTATTACCCCAATGCGTAGAGGTTAGCCATGGCCAGACTTGGCCTCGTTGTAACAGCATAAGGAGGTTGTTTTTTGATGTGCTAAACTTGGGTCTGGCCTAGCGTGTTTTGTTGGAGTGCTTGCATTGTGTGTTGCAACCCTTTCTTGAGTTTGGTGACTTTACCGCTGTCGCCTTTCAATTCTTGTACAAACTAAATTATTATATATATTCGCTTTATTGAGCTTAGACAACAACCAATTAAAACCAATGTCCTAGGGTGCTTTATGAATATTAACAGAAATTAATGTGTTATTTTAGGACCACCCGGCCGGGAGAGTAACAAAAGGGGAAGACAAAGTCCCTCATCCTTATGTCGTCGCATCTCTTCTTTGTTGCCGCAGATGCATGTCTTCACCTCCTCTTCCTTAGTTCTCTAGCTCACTTGCTAGATTTCTTCTACTGCAAGAGCGTATGCAAGAGGAGACTGAAGACGACTTAGCAAGGCTTGTCGATGTGGTGTCTCAGCAGTGGCAGATTCTGCTGGCACCAGGACGTTGATTCTTCTATTGCAAGCACAGAAAATCTAGGAAGTGAAGTTGGGGTTAGCTGCTAGAGTATAGTGTTAATCCTGCTCCTAATCCAAGCAGCAACCTTCGATGGTTGCTAGATTTCATTGCTCATGCTTCTTCGCCAAATTCGGATCAGCGGCAAAACCAGAGCAGCTCAAGCACGCTGTCCTCCTTGATGTTGTGCAGAGCTATGACGTGCTGAAGATGCCACTGTTGTGCGAAGCTTCCTCGTTGATGAACCTACTTGGTGCCACCTTTGTGGGCCACAGTGACTGCACCACATCATGGGCTCTGCCTCATGCACACAGTGCAGGTATGGACATAGACCACATGAAGCCAGGCAATGGCAATGGCCGGGACGGCAGATCGGAGCTGTTGCCCAAGGAGCTTGCGACAGTGGTGGCATGGAAATCAAGGAAGTGGGGCGGTGACATGAGCCAGACTACCACATGGGCCCGAGCTAGACCTGGTCTGGCCATCCTTAGCCAGCCGACTTGGGTGGACATCAGCCTTGGCCTGGCCATCCTTGGCCAACTGATTTGGGTGGCTAGCTATGGCCTGGCTAATGGCATACAACTGGCCAGATCTGACCTAGCTAAGAGGTCTAGTGAGGCAACCAAACAGGTCCATGTCGGCCCTAGGAAGCCTGGTTAGGCGCTTATCCAAGTAGGTCCAATTGATTGATGTAATGTCAATAATCTAGACATCACAGTGGTGGCAGTAGCTCAAAGTGGACGGTGAGAATGCGAACAACTTGATGAAGACTGTGTCGGGTGCAAAACGATGTAGTCGAGGACATAGTCGAAGTCGATGGTGGTGGAGATGTAATGGTGGGAAGATCATGGTGGGTGATGTTGCGGTGCAGCAAGGCAGGCAGCAGCACCTTATTGCTTAGAAAGGAAACATGCAGTATTTACAGACAAACTTCACAGGATCTTACGGAGGTGCATGCAAATGGGATCGGACTGGTCACACATTAGGAGGAGGCTGCACACTCTCGGTAGATTGATTGTATCGACGTTGGAGACAACTATGCCAAGGTCATGGTAGAGGCATCCCGGTCAGTGATTTTGATGACAAATTGGTAAGAAAGATCGTGCCCTATGAAACGATGAGGTTAGCACAGTCGATGGCAAACTCGGCCATCATTCAAAGGAAGAAGAGAGGATGAAGCTGCTGGTGTGGTTGGTGTTTGGTGCTACTGACGAAATAGAAACCAAAACAAAATGACATCAATCAACTAGCAGAGAGAAAATCTCAATCAACGATTAAAGAAGAGCACCGCTCTTCCAGAACCACAGCCGCTCCCAGCTTTGCACCACGGCGCCGCTGTTCCAGAACCAGAGAGCGCCATCCGCGCTAGTCTTGCCCGTGGCGTTTTCAAGTACTCATCCATTGGAAGAATGAAGCCAGCCTCTTCGGCCACCTGGGAGGACGTGGACGTGTTTCAGATCGCTATCCAGCGTTCAAGCTCGAGGACGAGTTGCTAGTCGAGGTGGGAAGAGATGTCATGTGGGGGTGCCATTAGTCCATTACTCCCACAGGCAGCGCAAGACCAGGGCCATTGATTGCCTCCATCAGTCCTAGGCGCATGGTGACCATTCTCAGATGGCGACAAGAGATCGAGAGCAACAAGCAAGGAAGGCTAAGTTTAGGGGATTTATAAAGCTTTCAATTCCTATCTTTGAATTGGCCTAAACACTACGGGAAATCAATCTTTGCCGATTGTCTGTGGCTTTGCCGAGTGCCAAATTTCGGGCACTAGGCAAAAGCCTCTTTGCCGAGTGCCGGCCACGTGGCACTCGGCAAAGCGCAAACACAAGGCAAAGCAATGCTTTGCCGGTGGCCACGTGGCCGGCACTCGGCAAAGAGCCACGTGGCACTCGGCAAAGCATGTGGCCCCGAATTGTGCCACGTGGGCGGTTCTTGCCGAGTGCCACGTGGTTGGCACTCGGCAAGAGGTGCCTTTGCCGAGTGCCGGCCACGTGGCACTCGCAAAGAATGTGGCCCCGAACTGTGCCACGTGGGCGGTTCTTTGCCGAGTGCCCGTGGCTGGCACTCGGCAAAGGCACCTCTGCCTTGCCGAGTGCCAGCCACGTGGCACTCGGCAAAGAGCTCTTTGCCTAGTGTTTTTTTTCTGACACTCGGCAAAGCCGTTTTTTAAATTACATTTTGAAGCAGTAAATTAATCCAAATGAAAAAGGTTTTAACTACAAAGTTGGTTAACTTATCAAGATGAACAACTTTTTGTTTTGGTGATTTTTTTATTTGACAACTACTTAAAATAATTCGTTTACAAATCTTATATATCTCTCCGGTAGTTTATAAAACTACAAGAGTGATATATAATGTTTATGAATAATATTAGAACCACAATGTCGGATGCACAAATAGTCAAACAACCAAAATAAATTTTGTAGATCTTGACAAGTTATGAAAGTTTCTAGTTGATAACTTTTTAATTTGAATCATCTAGTTATGCAAAACTGCGTCGAATTTGAAAATTTTAAAATTCAAATTTTTCAAAATACTTCAGATGGAGAAATGACCAAAATGAAAGTTGTAGATCTCGAAAAGTTTGAAACTTTGGTGTTGATAACTTTTTGATTTGAAATCATCTTGTCAACGAAAACTACGTTTCAAATTGTAAAATTTAAAATTCAAATTTTTATAAACGACCTCGGATGGAAAACTACCAAAATAAAAGTTGTAGATCTTGAAAAGTTAGAAACTTTGTAGTTCACAATTTTTTGATTTGAATTTGTTTAGGGCCTCAAAAAGCAAGTTACACATAGTTTAGTATAATATATGGGTAATCGAACGAGATGGAATGTATATGAGTGTGTAGTGCAGTGGTAGAGGAGGCTTCGCGCGAACGAGAGGTCGTGAGTTCGAATCCTGCTGACTGCGTGAGAGAAAATTGCGTGAAAAATAGTAGAACTTGCGATTTCGAGGGCGACAAGTAGGCGCTGCCCCAGTGGGCCCCTCCTCCAATTAAATAAAAAAATTTCTCTATTTTTTCGGGTTTTTTTATTTTTTTTCTTTGCCGAGTGCTAAATATGTCAGCACACTCGCGAAGCCTTCGCCGAGTGCCCGATATTTGGCACTCGGCAAAGAACCCTTTGCTTTGCCGTGAAATTCTTCGCCGAGTGCGGCACTCGGCGAAGCCTTCGCCGAGTGCAAAAGGCTCTTTGCCGAGTGCTGCCAGCACTCGGCAAAGAGCGATTCTGCTGTAGTGAAAAGCCTATATATAGTGGCTGTAATCAGACCTGGAGGATTAAGAATGAGCAGCAATTTCCCCTAATCTACCTATTTTGTCTTAATCTCACCTCTTCACCATTGGGCATTCTGGAGAAAATCCCAGCGCTAGTATCAGCTTCGCTACGAACTCCGTAGCCAAGGTACTGCTGTGTTGGCCTGAACGCCCTTGACACTAGGTATGAGCGGTGCTGCCCAACGGATATCCTCATGGGCAATCTCCCTAGGGTCGTATGTAGAAGTGGATGTTTTAGGGTTTGTGGCCTAGGATCAAAATCTAAACTCATGATACCATGTAGGTAAAAGAATTGGTGGAATAGTCCATGTATTGCTATGACCTTGTAGACAGATTATATAGGAGTACATTGTTTTGGGGGTAAGAGTAGGCAAGCTGGGATTACAAACTATTCTAATTTACCATATCTGGAGATATCCCAATAAAAAGAGTTACGACTTGCTAGTGATGTTTATATAGAACTGTTGATTTGTTTGTTAAGCTACAATGTTGTGCGGGTTTGTTTACAGAGTTGTCAGCTTGTTAATTACTGTATAACCCAGCACCTCAGTCTATCTACAGAATATCATCCTCTAACAACATGTAGCTTGTAATATCAAATGTATAGACCAGTGTGTACTATCACTATCTTTTAATGAATATTGGTAGCACACCAACTGAGCTTTCAGTTGGCTTCTCTCATATGCAGTGTTTCGTTGGATTCCAATTCTTATTGGGTGGAACAACCTTGTGGGATGCAAGTTGTAGCATTCTAAGACTCTAAGTTCACACAAGAATATGAACTGCATCTACTTATGTTAGTTATTGTTTCTATATATGTAAACTGACATTTTTGTTGTTGTCATTTCAGTTCTTGATCGGAACACCAGGAGACAGTCTTTTGATGGAGTAAAAGAGCTTTAGTTACCTTCTGGCTTCTGCAACTATTTTGAATCTCATCACTAGTCGAGCTACAAGTAGTTGGAGACACAAGACTCAATGCTACTGCACGTTACCAGTTGTTTCTGGTTCTGAAATGATTATGGAAGTAGCTTGTCAAGTTTAGCTATTGTATCGTCCATATGCGTTTTACATTCATAGCCAGAAAGCAAACTTGAGTTCAGGCGTTCAGCCACTTTCGGCTGCACTATGTAGATGTGATAGGGGCGGACTGCGGTCTGCGGACCTAGCATGTGGACATGGGTGTACAAATGATCACCCAAAATTTTTGGCTGAAAAGGTGATCTAGTGGTCATGATATATGTTACGATTTTGCTTTGGTAAAACGATTAGTACATAATTTTTCTGACGATTATACGGATACCCTTAGGTAAGGTCTCCTCCCTAATATCTCGTTTTTTTTTAGAAGTTATTTTTTTAAAAAAAATGTTTGTGGCTAGATTTATAGGAAAATATTATCTATATTCATATCTTGTAATATGCTTAAAGAAAAATATATTTCGTGATGCCTGCCATCGATCAGGACCAGCTTGCCACCACCTCGCACATCGTCAACGAGGAGCTTATTCAAGGTGGCGCTTCCACTTTCTTTTGGCTTGATCCCTGGTTCCCACCCCCGCGCTTTTCTCCCACACTTGTCTCTGTCTCTGTGTAATAATCTGTTTTTCCATCTGGTTTTGAATTTGCACCTCAGATATCGACTACGACTAGCCAGCAGAGCGTAGCATGAGCTTGCCCATTTGCTCTCCATTTTGCAAAACGGGTTCGTCTACAAGGTCTTTGCTGCACATTTGCTACTACTCTACTAGCAACCGGGAAGAAATACAAAGCTCGTGATATGTCTTTGCACATTATAGCAGCTCTTTCACCACCCAGAGTGTGGATGAATATAGCAGAGCTGCCAAGTCTGGAACACACGTGTCACACACAGTCACACTGTCACGTGTGCCTAATAACAAGGGAAAGATGCCTGGCGATTTCTCAAGGACCGATTGAGTACCGCTGAAAATCTTTTAGCGCAAGCATGTTTTGGCTATTTTTCAAAGAGCGATTGAGTGCCTGTGAAAACCTGCATGTTTTGGATAATTAGCGATGTGAATGCGACAACATAAATCTTTATGTCACCTTTGATTTCATCGTTTGGAGGAATTAAAATCTACTTAATAATCTATGTCTATGATTTGAAATTTGTCATTCCACCACTTTCCAAAGGTCACATATAGAAATTGATTCTATTGATCATCATGCTATGTTTTAATTTGTAGCTTATAACACGCTTTTTAACTTGCTCCCATACGGCACAAATACAACACATGCATAAGTGTCTCTCTCATATAGCTAACAATAATATATAAATATAATCTATATATAATTAATATGTGTTTGAATTATGATTATTAAAATAAATTCAATTCTAAGGATCCGAACGAGGCCTTGATGTTTCGAAAGTGCACAGAATATGGACCTCTCAATCTAAATGATTTTATCAGCCATGATCTGAAACTAGCACTGGAATATCTCTACTCTCCACAGGGTGGTAAAGGGCCCTCTAATTTAGCCTAGCAAATTTAAAGATCGGGCTCAATAAGGATCGAACCATAATACTATATAATTTTGAACTAAAATTAGAAAGGGCTAACTGGATTGTGAAGAGGGTATAAGGGCCATGATCTATTTCGTCCTGTGATGTGTGGCCCTCGGTCCTTCTCGCTCTTCCTCGACGCATTGGTATGCACAAACT
>VDCT01000646.1:0-29122 GCA_009763385.1 Coix lacryma-jobi var. lacryma-jobi | reverse complement strand
TTTTCCCAATGATGGGCCAAAAAACTCGCAGTTCAATTTTCGCAACGGACACAACCAATCATCTCTGTTTGACCCAAACTCATGTTTTAGTGGGGTTTTGGCACTTTTATTTCGACGAACGTGCTGCAAAACTCGCGATGATGGCCATTTTTTCACGGATGCGCCGAAAAACTCGCAGTTGAACTTTTCGCAATGGACGCACCCAATCATCTCCGTTTGACCCAAAACTCATGTTTGGTGGGTTTTTGCACTTTCATTTCATACGGAAGGGGGCCGCAAAACTCGTGCAGAAGGGTTGGTTTTTCACGGATGCACCGAAACCTAACAGTTTAATTTTTCGCAACGGACTTACACAATCATCTCCCTTGACTCAAAACTCATGTTTTGCATTTTTGGCACTTTCATTTCCAATGGAACCATGCTGCAAAACTCGTGCGAGAGGGCATTTCCCAATGATGGCCAAAAAACTCGCAGTTCAATTTTTCGCAACGGACACACCAATCATCTCTGTTTGACCCAAAACTCATGTTTAGTGGGTTTTTGGCACTTTTATTTCCGACGGAACGGGGACGCAAAACTCGCACGAGATGGCCGTTTTTCCACGGATGCGCTGAAAAACTCGCAGTTGGATTTTCGCAACAGGACGCACCCAATCATATCGTTTGACCCAAAACTCATGTTTGGTGGATTTTTTGGCACTTTTATTTCCGACGGAACCATGCCGCAAACTCGTGCGAGAGGCCATTTTTCCCAATGATGCGCCAAAAAACTCGCAGTTCAATTTTTCGCAACGGACACAACCAATCATCTTATGTGTGACCCAAAACTCATGTTAGTGGGTTGGCACTTTTATTTCCGACGGAACATTGCCGCAAAACTCACGCAGGATGGCCATTTTTCCACGATGCGCCAAAAAACTCATAGTTGAATTTTTTGCAACGGACGCACCCAATCATCTCCGTTTGACACAAAACTCATGTTTGGTGGATTTTGGCACTTTTATGCCGACGAACATGCCGCAAACTCGTGCGAGAGGGCCATTTTTCCCAATGATGCGCCAAAAACTCGCAGTTCAATTTTTCGCAACGGACACACCCAATCATCTCGTTTGACCAAAACTCATGTTTAGTGGGTTTTTGGCACTTTTATTTCCGATGGAACGGGGTCGCAAAACTCGCACGACATGGCCATTTTCCACGGATGCGCTGAAAAACTCGCAGTTGAATTTTTCGCAACAGGATGCACCCAATCATATTTGTTTGTCCCAAACTCATGTTTGGTGGATTTTTGGCACTTTTATTTCTGACGAACCATGCCGCAAAACTCGTGCGAGAGGGCCATTTTCCCCAATGATGGGCCAAAAAACTCGCAGTTCAATTTTTCGCAACGGACACACCCAATCATCTCTGTTTGACCCAAACCTCATGTTTAGTGGGGTTTTGGCACTTTATTTCCGACGGAACCGTGCTGCAAAACTCGCGCAGGATGGCCGTTTTTCACGATGCGCCGAAAAACTCGCATTGAACTTTTCGCAATGGACACCCAATCATCTCCGTTTGACCCAAACTCATGTTTGGTGGGTTTTGGCACTTTCATTTCTGACGGAAGGGGCCGCAAAACTCGTGCGGAAAGGGTTGTTTTTCCCACGGATGCACCGAAAACCTCACAGTTTAATTTTTCGCAACGGACTTACACAATCTCTCCCTTGGACTCAAATCACGTTTGGTGCATTTTTGGCACTTTCATTTCCAATGAACCATGCCGCAAAACTCGTGCGAGAGGGCCATTTTCCCAATGATGGGCCAAAAAACTCGCAGTTCAATTTTTTCGCAACGGACACACTAACTCTCTCGTTTGGAAAACTCATGTTTAGTGGGTTTTTGGCACTTTTATTTCCGACGGAACGGGGACGCATAAACTCGCACGAGATGGCCGTTTTCCACGGATGCGCTGAAAAACTCGCAGTTGGATTTTTCGCAACAGGACGTACCCAATCATCTCCGTTGACCAAAACTCATGTTTGGTGGATTTTTGGCACTTTTTTTCCGACGGAACCATGCCGCAAAACTCGTGCGAGAGGGCCATTTTCCCAATGATGCGCCAAAAAACTCGCAGTTCAATTTTTCGCAACGGACACAACCCAATCATCTTCGTGTGACCCAAAACTCATGTTTAGTGGGTTTGGCACTTTTATTTCAGACAACGTTGCCGCAAAACTCACGCAGATGGCCATTTTTCCACCGATGCGCCAAAAAACTCATAGTTGAATTTTTTGCAACGGACGCACCCAATCATCTCCGTTTGACCCAAAACTCATGTTGGTGGATTTTTGGCACTTTTATTGCCGACGAAACCATGCCGCAAAACTCGTGCGAGAGGGCCATTTTTCCCAATGATGCGCCAAAAAACTCGCAGTTCAATTTTTCGCAACGGACACACCCAATCATCTCCGTTTGACCCAAAACTCATGTTTAGTGGGTTTTTGGCACTTTTATTTCTGGAACGGGGTCGCAAAACTCGCACGACATGGCCATTTTTCCACGGATGCGCTGAAAAACTCGCAGTTGAATTTTTCGCAACAGGATGCACCCAATCATCTTGTGTTTGTCCCAAAACTCATGTTTGGTGGATTTTTGGCACTTTTATTTCTGACGGAACCATGCCGCAAAACTCGTGCGAGAGGGCCATTTTTCCCAATGATGGGCCAAAAAACTCGCAGTTCAATTTTTCGCAACGGACACACCCAATCATCTCTGTTTGACCCAAAACTCATGTTTTAGTGGGGTTTTGGCACTTTTATTTCCGACGGAACCGTGCTGCAAAACTCGCGCAGGATGGCCATTTTTTCACGGATGCGCCGAAAAACTCGCAGTTGAACTTTTCGCAATGGACGCAACCAATCATCTCCGTTTGACCCAAAACTCATGTTTGTGTGGTTTTTGGCACTTTCATTTCATACGGAAGGGGGCCGCAAAACTCGTGCAAGGGTTGTTTTTCCCACGGATGCACCGAAAACCTCACAGTTTAATTTTTCGCAACGGACTTACACAATCATCTCCCTTTGACTCAAAACTCATGTTTGGTGCATTTTTGGCACTTTCATTTCCAATGGAACCATGCTGCAAAACTCGTGCGAGAGGGCCATTTTCCCAATGATGGCCAAAAAACTCGCAGTTCAATTTTTCGCAACGGACACACCCAATCATCTCTGTTTGACCCAAAACTCATGTTTAGTGGGTTTTTGGCACTTTTATTTCCGACGGAACGGGGACGCAAAACTCGCACGAGATGGCCGTTTTTCCACACGGATGCGCTGAAAAACTCGCAGTTGGATTTTTCGCAACAGGACGCACCCAATCATATCCGTTTGACCCAAAACTCATGTTTGGGGATTTTTGGCACTTTTATTTCCGACGGAACCATGCCGCAAAACTCGTGCGAGAGGGCCATTTTTCCCAATGATGCGCCAAAAAACTCGCAGTTCAATTTTTCGCAACGGACACAACCAATCATCTTCGTGTGACCCAAAACTCATGTTTAGTGGGTTTGGCACTTTTATTTCCGACGGAACGTTGCCGCAAAACTCACGCAGGATGGCCATTTTTCCACCGATGCGCCAAAAAACTCATAGTTGAATTTTTTGCAACGGACGCACCCAATCATCTCCGTTTGACCCAAAACTCATGTTTGGGGATTTTGGCACTTTTATTGCCGACGAAACCATGCCGCAAAACTCGTGCGAGAGGGCCATTTTCCCAATGATGCGCCAAAAAACTCGCAGTTCAATTTTTCGCAACGGACACACCCAATCATCTCCGTTTGACCCAAAACTCATGTTTAGTGGGTTTTTGGCACTTTTATTTCCGATGGAACGGGGTCGCAAAACTCGCACGACATGGCCATTTTTCCACGGATGCGCTGAAAAACTCGCAGTTGAATTTTTCGCAACAGGATGCACCCATCATATTTGTTTGTCCCAAAACTCATGTTTGGTGGATTTTTGGCACTTTTATTTCTGACGGAACATGCCGCAAAACTCGTGCGAGGAGGGCCATTTTTCCCCAATGATGGGCCAAAAACTCGCAGTTCAATTTTTCGCAACGGACACACCCAATCATCTCTGTTTGACCCAAAACTCATGTTTAGTGGGGTTTTGGCACTTTTATTTCCGACGGAAACCGTGCTGCAAAATCGCGCAGGATGCCGTTTTTTCACGGATGCGCCGAAAAACTCGCAGTTGAACTTTTCGCAATGGACGCACCCAATCATCTCCGTTTGACCCAAAACTCATGTTTGGTGGGTTTTGGCACTTTCATTTCTGACGGAAGGGGGCCGCAAAACTCGTGCGAAGGGTTTTTTTCCCACGGATGCACCGAAAACCTCACAGTTTAATTTTTCGCAACGGACTTACACAATCATCTCCCTTGGACTCAAAACTCACGTTTGGTGCATTTTTGGCACTTTCATTTCCAATGGAACCATGCCGCAAAACTCGTGCGAGAGGCCATTTTCCCAATGATGGGCCAAAAAACTCGCAGTTCAATTTTTCGCAACGGACACACCTAATCATCTCTGTTTGACCCAAAACTCATGTTTAGTGGGTTTTTGGCACTTTTATTTCCGACGGAACGGGGACGCATAACTCGCACGAGATGGCCGTTTTCCACGGATGCGCTGAAAAACTCGCAGTTGGATTTTTCGCAACAGGACGTACCCAATCATCTCCGTTTGACCCAAAACTCATGTTTGGTGGATTTTTGGCACTTTTATTTCCGACGGAACCATGCCGCAAAACTCGTGCGAGAGGGCCATTTTTCCCAATGATGCGCCAAAAAACTCGCAGTTCAATTTTTCGCAACGGACACAACCAATCATCTTCGTGTGACCCAAAACTCATGTTTAGTGTGGTTTGGCACTTTTATTTCAGACAGAACGTTGCCGCAAACTCACGCAGGATGGCCATTTTTCCACCGATGCGCCAAAAAACTCATAGTTGAATTTTTTGCAACGGACGCACCCAATCATCTCCGTTTGACCCAAAACTCATGTTTGGTGGATTTTTGGCACTTTTATGCCGACGAAACCATGCCGCAAAACTCGTGCGAGAGGGCCATTTTTCCCAATGATGCGCCAAAAAACTCGCAGTTCAATTTTTCGCAACGGACACACCCAATCATCTCCGTTTGACCCAAAACTCATGTTTAGTGGGTTTTTTGGCACTTTTATTTCCGATGGAACGGGGTCGCAAAACTCACGACATGGCCATTTTTCCACGATGCGCTGAAAACTCGCAGTTGAATTTTTCGCAACAGATGCACCCAATCATCTTTGTTTGTCCCAAAACTCATGTTTGGTGATTTTTGGCACTTTTATTTCTGACGGAACCATGCCGCAAAACTCGTGCGAGAGGGCCATTTTTCCCAATGATGGGCCAAAAAACTCGCAGTTCAATTTTTCGCAACGGACACACCCAATCATCTCTGTTTGACCCAAAACTCATGTTTAGTGGGGTTTTGGCACTTTTATTTCCGACGGAACCGTGCTGCAAAACTCGCGCAGGATGGCCATTTTTTCACGGATGCGCCGAAAACTCGCAGTTGAACTTTTCGCAATGGACGCACCCAATCATCTCCGTTTGACCCAAAACTCATGTTTGGTGGTTTTTGGCACTTTCATTTCATACGGAAGGGGGCCGCAAAACTCGTGCAGAAGGGTTGTTTTTCCCACGGATGCACCGAAAACCTCACAGTTTAATTTTCGCAACGGACTTACACAATCATCTCCCTTTGACTCAAAACTCATGTTTGGTGCATTTTTGGCACTTTCATTTCCAATGGAACCATGCTGCAAAACTCGTGCGAGAGGGCCATTTTCCCAATGATGGGCCAAAAAACTCGCAGTTCAATTTTTCGCAACGGACACACCCAATCATCTCTGTTTGACCCAAAACTCATGTTTAGTGGGTTTTTGGCACTTTTATTTCGACGGAACGGGGACGCAAAACTCGCACGAGATGGCCGTTTTCCACGGATGCGCTGAAAAACTCGCAGTTGGATTTTTCGCAACAGGACGCACCCAATCATCTCCGTTTGACCCAAAACTCATGTTTGGTGGATTTTTGGCACTTTTATTTCCGACGGAACCATGCCGCAAAACTCGTGCGAGAGGGCCATTTTTCCCAATGATGCGCCAAAAAACTCGCAGTTCAATTTTCGCAACGGACACAACCAATCATCTTCGTGTGACCCAAAACTCATGTTTAGTGGGTTTGGCACTTTTTATTTCCGACGGAACGTTGCCGCAAAACTCACGCAGGATGGCCATTTTTCCACCGATGCGCCAAAAAACTCATAGTTGAATTTTTTGCAACGGACGCACCCAATCATCTCCGTTTGACCCAAAACTCATGTTTGGTGGATTTTTGGCACTTTTATTGCCGACGAAACCATGCCGCAAAACTCGTGCGAGAGGGCCATTTTTCCCAATGATGCGCCAAAAAACTCGCAGTTCAATTTTTCGCAACGGACACCCAATCATCTCCGTTTGACCCAAAACTCATGTTTAGTGGGTTTTTGGCACTTTTATTTCCGATGGAACGGGTCGCAAAACTCGCACGACATGGCCATTTTTCCACGGATGCGCTGAAAAACTCGCAGTTGAATTTTTCGCAACAGGATGCACCCAATCATCTTTGTTTGTCCCAAAACTCATGTTTGGTGGATTTTTGGCACTTTTATTTCTGACGGAACCATGCCGCAAAACTCGTGCGAGAGGGCCATTTTTCCCAATGATGGGCCAAAAAACTCGCAGTTCATTTTTCGCAACGGACACACCCAATCATCTCTGTTTGACCCAAAACTCATGTTTTAGTGGGGTTTTGGCACTTTTATTTCCGACGGAACCGTGCTGCAAAACTCGCGCAGGATGGCCATTTTTTCACACGGATGCGCCGAAAAACTCGCAGTTGAACTTTTCGCAATGGACGCACCCAATCATCTCCGTTTGACCCAAAACTCAGTTTGGTGGGTTTTTGGCACTTTCATTTCATACGGAAGGGGGCCGCAAAACTCGTGCAGAAGGGTTGTTTTTCCCACGGATGCACCGAAAACCTAACAGTTTAATTTTTCGCAACGGACTTACACAATCATCTCCCTTTGACTCAAAACTCATGTTTGGTGCATTTTTGGCACTTTCATTTCCAATGGAACCATGCCGCAAAACTCGTGCGAGAGGCCATTTTCGTGATGGGCCAAAAACTCGCAGTTCAATTTTGCAACGGACACACCCTATGCGCCAAAAACTCGCAGTCAATTTTTCGCAACGAACACCCAATCATCTCTTTTGACCCAAAACTCATGTTTAGTGGGTTTTGGCACTTTTATTTCCGACGGAACGGGCGCAAAAGTCGCGCAGATGGCCGTTTTTCCACGGATGCGACGAAAACTCAGTTGATTTTTCGCAACAGGACGCACCCAATCATCTCCGTTTGACCCAAAACTCATGTTTGGTGGATTTTTGGCACTTTTATTTCCGACGGAACCATGCCGCAAAACTCGTGCGAGAGGGCCATTTTTCCCAATGATGCGCCAAAAAACTCGCAGTTCAATTTTTTGCAACGGACACAACCCAATCATCTCGTTGACCCAAAACTCATGTTTAGTGGGTTTTTCACTTTTATTTCCGACGGAACGGCCGCAAAACTCACGCAGATGGCCATTTTTCCACCGATGCGCCAAAAAACTCATTGAATTTTTTGCAACGGACGCACCCAATCATCTCCGTTTGACCAAAACTCATGTTGGTGGATTTTTGGCACTTTTATTGCCGACGAACCATGCCGCAAAACTCGTGCGAGAGGGCCATTTTTCCCAATGATGCGCCAAAAAACTCGCAGTTCAATTTTTCGCAACGGACACACCCATCATCTCCGTTTGACCCAAAACTCATGTTTAGTGGGTTTTGGCACTTTTATTTCCGATGGAACGGGGTCGCAAAACTCGCACGACATGGCCATTTTTCCACGGATGCGCTGAAAAACTCGCAGTTGAATTTTTCGCAACAGGATGCACCCAATCATTTGTTTGTCCCAAAACTCATGTTTGGTGGATTTTTGGCACTTTTATTTCTGACGGAACCATGCCGCAAAACTCGTGCGAGAGGGCCATTTTTCCCAATGATGGGCCAAAAAACTCGCAGTTCAATTTTTCGCAACGGACACACCCAATCATCTCTGTTTGACCCAAAACTCATGTTTTAGTGGGGTTTTGGCACTTTTATTTCCGACGGAACCGTGCTGCAAAACTCGCGCAGGATGGCCGTTTTTCACGGATGCGCCGAAAACTCGCAGTTGAACTTTTCGCAATGGACGCACCCAATCATCTCCGTTTGACCCAAAACTCATGTTTGGTGGGTTTTTGGCACTTTCATTTCTGACGGAAGGGGCCGCAAAACTCGTGCGGAAGGGTTGTTTTTCCCACGGATGCACCGAAAACCTCACAGTTTAATTTTTCGCAACGGACTTACACAATCATCTCCCTTGGACTCAAAACTCACGTTTGGTGCATTTTTGGCACTTTCATTTCCAATGGAACCATGCCGCAAAACTCGTGCGAGAGGGCCATTTTCCCAATGATGGGCCAAAAACTCGCAGTTCAATTTTTCGCAACGGACACACCTAATCATCTCTGTTTGACCCAAACTCATGTTTAGTGGGTTTTTGGCACTTTTATTTCCGACGGAACGGGGACGCATAACTCGCACGAGATGGCCGTTTCCACGGATGCGCTGAAAAAACTCGCAGTTGGATTTTCGCAACAGGACGTACCCAATCATCTCCGTTTGACCCAAAACTCATGTTGGTGATTTTTGGCACTTTTATTTCCGACGGAACCATGCCGCAAACTCGTGCGAGAGGGCCATTTTTCCCAATGATGCGCCAAAAAACTCGCAGTTCAATTTTCGCAACGGACACAACCAATCATCTTTCGTGTGACCCAAAACTCATGTTTAGTGGGTTTGGCACTTTTATTTCAGACAGAACGTTGCCGCAAAACTCACGCAGGATGGCCATTTTTCCACCGATGCGCCAAAAAACTCATAGTTGAATTTTTTGCAACGGACGCACCCAATCATCTCCGTTTGACCCAAAACTCATGTTTGGTGGATTTTTGGCAACTGTTTATTGCCGACGAAACCATGCCGCAAAAACTCGTGCGAGAGGGCCATTTTTCCCAATTGATGCGCCAAAAAACTCGCAGTTCAATTTTTCGCAACGGACACACCAATCATCTCCGTTTGACCCAAAACCTCATGTTTAGTGGGTTTTTTGGACACTTTTATTTCCGATGGAACGGGGGTCGCAAAACTCGCACGACATGGGCCATTTTTCCACGGATGCGCGGAAAAACTCGCAGTTAATTTTTCGCAACAGGATGCACCCAATCATCTTTGTTTGTCCCAAAACTCATGTTTGGTGGATTTTTGGCACTTTTATTTCTGACGGAACCATGCCGCAAAAACTCGTGCGAGAGGGCCATTTTCCCAATGATGGGCCAAAAAACTCGCAGTTCAATTTTTCGCAACGGACACACCCAATCATCTCTGTTTGACCCAAAACTCATGTTTTAGTGGGGTTTTTGGCACTTTTATTTCCGACGGAACCGTGCTGCAAAACTCGCGCAGGATGGCCATTTTTTCACGGATGCGCCGAAAAACTCGCAGTTGAACTTTTCGCAATGGACGCCACCCAATCATCTCCGTTTGACCCAAAACTCATGTTTGGTGGTTTTTGGCACTTTCATTTCATAGGAAGGGGGCCGCAAAACTCGTGCAGAAGGGTTGTTTTTCCCACGGATGCACCGAAAAACCTAACAGTTTAATTTTTCGCAACGGACTTACACAATCATCTCCCTTTGACTCAAAACTCATGTTTGGTGCATTTTTGGCACTTTCATTTCCAATGGAACCATGCTGCAAAACTCGTGCGAGAGGGCCATTTTCCCAATGATGGGCCAAAAAACTCGCAGTTCAATTTTTCGCAACGGACCACACCCCAATCATCTCTGTTTGACCCAAAACTCATGTTTAGTGGGTTTTTGGCACTTTATTTCCGACGGAACGGGGACGCAAAACTCGCACGAGATGGCCGTTTTTCCACGGATGCGCTGAAAACTCGCAGTTGGATTTTTATCGCAACAAGGACGCACCCAATCATATCCGTTTGACCCAAAACTCATGTTTGGTGGATTTTTGGCACTTTTATTTCCGACGGAACCATGCCGCAAAACTCGTGCGAGAGGGCCATTTTCCCAATGATGCGCCAAAAAACTCGCAGTTCAATTTTTCGCAACGGACACAACCAATCATCTTCGTGTGACCCAAAACTCATGTTTAGTGGGTTTGGCACTTTTATTTCCGACAGGAACGTTGCCGCAAACTCACGCAGGATGGCCATTTTTCCACCGATGCGCCAAAAAACTCATAGTTGAATTTTTTGCAACGGACGCACCCAATCATCTTCGTTTGACACAAAACTCATGTTTGGTGGATTTTTGGCACTTTTATTGCCGACGAAACCATGCCGCAAAACCTCGTGCGAGAGGGCCATTTTTCCCAATGATGCGCCAAAAAACTCGCAGTTCAATTTTTCGCAACGGACACACCCAATCATCTCCGTTTGACCCAAAACTCATGTTTAGTGGGGTTTTTGGCACTTTTATTTCCGATGGAACGGGGTCGGCAAAACTCGCACGACATGGCCATTTTTCCACGGATGCGCTGAAAAACTCGCAGTTGAATTTTTCGCAACAGGATGCCACCCAATCATCTTTGTTTGTCCCAAAACTCATGTTTGGTGGATTTTTGGCACTTTTATTTCTGACGGAACCATGCCGCAAAACTCGTGCGAGAGGGCCATTTTTCCCAATGATGGGCTAAAAAACTCGCAGTTCAATTTTTCGCAACGGACACACCCAATCATCTCTGTTTGACCCAAAACTCATGTTTTAGTGGGGGTTTTGGCACTTTTATTTCCGACGGAACCGTGCTGCAAAACTCGCGCAGGATGGCCGTTTTTTTCACGGATGCGCCGAAAAACTCGCAGTTGAACTTTTCGCAAATGGACGCACCCAATCATCTCCGTTTGACCCAAAACCTCATGTTTGGTGGGTTTTTTGGCACTTTCATTTCTGACGGAAGGGGGCCGCAAAAACTCGTGCGGAAGGGTTGTTTTTCCCACGGATGCACCGAAAACCTCACAGTTTAATTTTTCGCAACGGACTTACACAATCATCTCCCTTGGACTCAAAACTCACGTTGGTGCATTTTGGCACTTTCATTTCCAATGGAACCATGCCGCAAAACTCGTGCGAGAGGGCCATTTTCCCAATGATGGGCCAAAAACTCGCAGTTCAATTTTTCGCAACGGACACACCTAATCATCTCTGTTTGACCCAAAACTCATGTTTAGTGGGTTTTTGGCACTTTTATTTCCGACGGAACGGGGACGCATAACTCGCACGAGATGGCCGTTTTCCACGGATGCGCTGAAAAACTCGCAGTTGGATTTTTCGCAACAGGACGTACCCAATCATCTCCGTTTGACCCAAAACTCATGTTTGGTGGATTTTTGGCACCTTTTATTTCCGACGGAAACCATGCCGCAAAACTCGTGCGAGAGGGCCATTTTTCCCAATGATGCCGCCAAAAAACTCGCAGTTCAATTTTTCGCAACGGACACAACCAATCATCTTCGTGTGACCCAAAACTCATGTTTAGTGGTTTGGCACTTTTATTTCAGACAGAACGTTGCCAGCAAAACTCACGCAGGATGGCCATTTTTCCACCGATGCGCCAAAAAACTCATAGTTGAATTTTTTTGCAACGGACGCACCCAATCATCTCCGTTGACCCAAAACTCATGTTTGGTGGATTTTTGGCACTTTTATTGCCGACGAAACCATGCCGCAAAACTCGTGCGAGAGGGCCATTTTTCCCAATGATGCGCCAAAAAACTCGCAGTTCAATTTTTCGCAACGGACACACCCAATCATCTCCGTTTGACCCAAAACTCATGTTTAGTGGGTTTTTGGCAGCTTTTATTTCCGATGGAACGGGGTCGCAAAACTCGCACGACATGGCCATTTTTCCACGGATGCGCTGAAAAACTCGCAGTTGAATTTTTCGCAACAGGATGCACCCAATCATCTTTGTTTGTCCCAAAACTCATGTTTGGTGGATTTTTGGCACTTTTATTTCTGACGGAACCATGCCGCAAAACTCGTGCGAGAGGGCCATTTTTCCCAATGATGGGCCAAAAAAACTCGCAGTTCAATTTTTCGCAACGGACACACCCAATCATCTCTGTTTGACCCAAAACTCATGTTTTAGTGGGGTTTTGGCACTTTATTTCCGACGGAACCGTGCTGCAAAACTCGCGCAGGATGGCCATTTTTTCACGGATGCGCCGAAAAACTCGCAGTTGAACTTTTCGCAATGGACGCACCCAATCATCTCCGTTTGACCCAAAACTCATGTTTGGTGGGTTTTTGGCACTTTCATTTCATACGGAAGGGGGCCGCAAAACTCGTGCAGAAGGGTTGTTTTTCCCACGGATGCACCGAAAACCTCACAGTTTAATTTTTCGCAACGGACTTACACAATCATCTCCCTTTGACTCAAAACTCATGTTTGGTGCATTTTTGGCACTTTCATTTCCAATGGAACCATGCTTGCAAAACTCGTGCGAGAGGGCCATTTTCCCAATGATGGGCCAAAAAACTCGCAGTTCAATTTTTCGCAACGGACACACCCAATCATCTCTGTTTGACCCAAAACTCATGTTTAGTGGGTTTTTGGCACTTTTATTTCCGACGGAACGGGGACGCAAAACTCGCACGAGATGGCCGTTTTTCCACGGATGCGCTGAAAAACTCGCAGTTGGATTTTTCGCAACAGGACGCACCCAATCATATCCGTTTGACCCAAAACTCATGTTTGGTGGATTTTTGGCACTTTTATTTCCGACGGAACCATGCCGCAAAACTCGTGCGAGAGGGCCATTTTTTCCCAATGATGCGCCAAAAAACTCGCAGTTCAATTTTTCGCAACGGACACAACCAATCATCTTCGTGTGACCCAAAACTCATGTTTAGTGGGTTTGGCACTTTTATTTCCGACGGAACGTTGCCGCAAAACTCACGCAGGATGGCCATTTTTCCACCGATGCGCCAAAAAACTCATAGTTGAATTTTTTGCAACGGACGCACCCAATCATCTCCGTTTGACCCAAAACTCATGTTTGGTGGATTTTTGGCACTTTTATTGCCGACGAAACCATGCCGCAAAACTCATGCGAGAGGGCCATTTTTCCCAATGATGCGCCAAAAAACTCGCAGTTCAATTTTTCGCAACGGACACACCCAATCATCTCCGTTTGACCCAAAACTCATGTTTAGTGGGTTTTTGGCACTTTTATTTCCGATGGAACGGGGGGTCGCAAAACTCGCACGACATGGCCATTTTTCCACGGATGCGCTGAAAAACTCGCAGTTGAATTTTTCGCAACAGGATGCACCCAATCATCTTTGTTTGTCCCAAAACTCATGTTTGGTGGATTTTTGGGCACTTTTATTTCTGACGGAACCATGCCGCAAAACTCGTGCGAGAGGGCCATTTTTCCCAATGATGGGCCAAAAAACTCGCAGTTCAATTTTTCGCAACGGACACACCCCAATCATCTCTGTTTGACCCAAAACTCATGTTTTAGTGGGGTTTTGGCACTTTTATTTCCGACGGAACCGTGCTGCAAAACTCGCGCAGGATGGCCGTTTTTCCACGGATGCGCCGAAAAACTCGCAGTTGAACTTTTCGCAATGGACGCACCCAATCATCTCCGTTTGACCCAAAACTCATGTTTGGTGGGTTTTTTGGCACTTTCATTTCTGACGGGAGGGGGCCGCAAAACTCGTGCGGAAGGGTTGTTTTTCCCACGGATGCACCGAAAACCTCACAGTTTAATTTTCGCAACGGACTTACACAATCATCTCCCTTTGACTCAAAACTCATGTTTGGTGCATTTTTGGCACTTTCATTTCCAATGGAACCATGCCGCAAAACTCGTGCGAAGAGGGCCATTTTCCAGTGATGGGCCAAAAAACTCGCAGTTCAATTTTTCGCAACGGACACACCCAATTATGCGCCAAAAAAACTCGCAGCTCAATTTTTCGCAACGAACACACCCAATTATCTCCATTTGACCCAAAACTCATGTTTTAGTGGGGTTTTGGCACTTTTATTTCCGACGGAACCGTGTTGCAAAAGTCGCGCAGGATGGCCGTTTCTCGACGGATGCGACGAAAAACTCACAGTTGAATTTTTCGCAACGGACGCACCCAATCATCTCCGTTTGACCCAAAACTTCATGTTTGGTGGATTTTTGGCACTTTCATTTCCGACGGAACCGTGCCGGAAAACTCGTGCGAGAGGGCCATTTTTCCCAATGATGCGCCAAAAAACTCGCAGTTCAATTTTTTGCAACGGACACACCCAATCATCTCCATTTGACCCAAAACTCATGTTTAGTGGGTTTTTGGCACTTTTATTTCCGACGGAACGGGGCGCAAAACTCGCACGAGATGGCCGTTTTTCCACGGATGCGCTGAAAAACTCGCAGTTGAATTTTTCGCAACAGGACGCACCCAATCATCTCCGTTTGACCCAAAACTCATGTTTGGTGGATTTTTGGTCACTTTTATTTCCGACGGAACCATGCCGCAAAACTCGTGCGAGAGGGCCATTTTTCCCAATGATGCGCCAAAAAACTCGCAGTTCAATTTTTCGCAACGGACACACCCAATCATCTTCGTGTGACCCAAAACTCATGTTTACTGGGTTTGGCACTTTTATTTCCGACGGAACGTTGCCGCAAAACTCACGCAGGATGGGCATTTTTCCACGGATGCGCCAAAAAACTCATAGTTTGAATTTTCACAACGGACGCACCCAATCATCTCCGTTTGACCCAAAAGTCATGTTTGGTGGATTTTTGGCACTTTTATTGCCGACGAAACCATGCCGCAAAACTCGTGCGAGAGGGCCATTTTTCCCAATGATGGGCCAAAAAACTCGCAGTTCAATTTTTCGCAACGGACACACCCAATCATCTCTGTTTGACCCAAAACTCATGTTTTAGTGGGGTTTAGGCGCTTTTATTTCCGACGGAACCGTGCTGCAAAACTCGCGCAGGATGGCCGTTTTTCCACGGATGCGCCGAAAAACTCGCAGTTGAACTTTTCGCAATGGACGCACCCAATCATCTCCGTTTGACCCAAAACTCATGTTTGGTGGGTTTTTGGCACTTTCATTTCTGACGGAAGGGGGCCGCAAAACTCGTGCGGAAGGGTTGTTTTTCCCACGGATGCACCGAAAACCTGACAGTTTAATTTTTCGCAACGGACTTACACAATCATCTCCCTTTGACCCAAACTCATGTTTGGTGGGTTTTTGACACTTCATTTCTGACAGAACAGGGCCGCAAAACACGTGCGGAAGGGCTGTTTTTCCCACGGATGCACCGAAAACCTCACAGTTTAATTTTTCGCAAGAGACTTACACAATCATCTCCCTTTGACTCAAAACTCATGTTTGGTGCATTTTTGGCACTTTCATTTCCAATGGAACCATGCCGCAAAACTCGTGCGAGAGGACCATTTTCCCAATGATGGGCCAAAAAACTCGCAGTTCAATTTTTCGCAACGGACACACCCAATCATCTCTGTTTGACCCAAAACTCATGTTTAGTGGGTTTTTGGCACTTTTATTTCCGACGGAACGGGACGCAAAACTCGCACGAGATGGCCGTTTTTCCACGGATGCGCTCAAAAACTCGCAGTTGAATTTTTCGCAACAGGATGCACCCAATCATCTTTGTTTGACCCAAAACTCATGTTTGGTGGATTTTTGGCACTTTTATTTCTGACGGAACCATGCCGCAAAACTCGTGCGAGAGGGCCATTTTTGCCAATGATGCACCAAAAAACTCCCAGTTCAATTTTTCGCAAAGGACACACCCAATCATCTCCGTTTGACCCAAAACTCATGTTTGGTGGGTTTTTGGCACTTTCATTTCTGACGGAACGGGGCCGCAAAACTCGTGCGGAATGATTGTTTTTCCCAAGGATGCACTGAAAACCTCACAGTTTAATTTTTCGCAACGGACTTACACAATCATCTCCCTTTGACTAAAAACTCATGTTTGTTGGATTTTTGGCACTTTCATTTCCAATGGAACCATGCCGCAAAACTCGTGCGAGAGGGCCATTTTTCCCAATGATGGTCCAAAAACTCGCAGTTCAATTTTTCGCAACGGACACACCCAATGATGCGCCAAAAAAACTCGCAGTTCAATTTTTTTCGCAATGGACACACCCAATTATCTCCGTTTGACCCAAAACTCAGTTTTGGTGGGTTTTTGGCTCTTTCATTTCTGACGGAACGGGGCCGCAAAACTCGTGCGGAAGGGCTGTTTTTCCCACAGATGCACCGAAAACCTCACAGTTTAATTTTTCGCAACAGACTTACACAATCATCTCCCTGTGACTCAAAACTCATGTTTGGTGGATTTTTGGCACTTTCATTTCGACGGAACCATGCCGCAAAACTCGTGCGAGAAGGCCATTTTCCCAATGATGGGCCAAAAAACTCGCAATTCAATTTTTCGCAACGTTCACACCCAATCATCTCCGTTTGACCCAAAACTCAGGTTTTAGTGGATTTTTGGCACTTTATTTCTGACGGAACCATGCCGCAAAACTCGCGCGAGAGGGCCATTTTTCGCAATGATGCACCAAAAAACTCGCAGTTCAATTTTTCGCAATGGACACACCTAATCATCACCGTTTGACCCAAAACTCATGTTTTAGTGGGGTTTTGGCACTTTTATTTTCCGACGGAAACCGTGCTGCCAAACTCGCCGCACGATGGCCGTTTTTCCACGGATGCGCCAAAAAAACTCGCAGTTGAACTTTTCGCAATGGACGCACCTAATCATCTCCGTTTGACCCAAAACTCATGTTTGGTGGGTTTTGGCACTTTCATTTCTGACGGAACGGGGCCGCAAAACTTGTGCGGAAGGGCTGTTTTTCCCACGGATGCACCGAAAACCTCACAGTTTAATTTTTCGCAACAGACTTACACCATCATCTGCCTTTGACTCAAAACTCGTGTTTGGTGGATTTTTGGAACTTTCATTTCCGACGGAACCAAGCCGCCAAAACTCGTGCGAGAGGGCCATTTTTCCCAATGATGGGCCAAAAAACTCGCAGTTCAATTTTTCGCAACGGACACACCCAATCATCTCTGTTTGACCCAAAACTCATGTTTTAGTGGGTTTTGGCACTTTTTATTTCCGACGGAACCGTGCTGCAAAACCGCGCAGGATGGCCGTTTTTCCACGGATGCGCCGAAAAACTCGCAGTTGAACTTTTCGCAATGGACGCACCCAATCATCTCCGTTTGACCCAAAACTCATGTTTGGTGGGTTTTTGGCACTTTCATTTCTGACGGAAGGGGGCCGCAAAACTCGTGCGGAAGGGTTGTTTTTCCCACGGATGCACCGAAAACCTCACAGTTTAATTTTTCGCAACGGACTTACACAATCATCTCCCTGTGACTCAAAACTCATGTTTGGGGATTTTTGGGCACTTTCATTTCCGACGGAACCATGCCGCAAAACTCGTGCGAGAAGGCCATTTTCCCAATGATGAGCCAAAAAACTCGCAATTCAATTTTTTCGCAACGTTCACACCCAATCATCTCCGTTTGACCCAAAACTCAGGTTTTAGTCGATTTTTTGCACTTTTATTTCTGACGGAACCATGCCGCAAAAACTCGCGCGAGAGGGCCATTTTTCGCAATGATGCACCAAAAACTCGCAGTTCAATTTTTCGCAATGGACACACCCAATCATCACCGTTTGACCCAAAACTCATGTTTTAGTGGGGTTTTGGCACTTTTATTTCCGACGGAACCGTGCTGCCAAACTCGCGCACGATGGCCGTTTTTCCACGGATGCGCCAAAAACTCGCAGTTGAACTTTTCGCAATGGACGCACCTAATCATCTCCGTTTGACCCAAAACTCATGTTTGGTGGGTTTTGGCACTTTCATTTCTGACGGAACGGGCCGCAAAACTCGTGCGGAAGGGCTGTTTTTCCCACGGATGCACCGAAAACCTCACAGTTTAATTTTTCGCAACAGACTTACACAATCATCTCCCTTTGACTAAAACTCGTGTTTGGTGGATTTTTGGCACTTTCATTTCCGACGGAACCAAGCCGCAAAACTCGTGCGAGAGGGCCATTTTTCCCAATGATGGGCCAAAAAACTCGCAGTTCAATTTTTCGCAACGGACACACCCAATCATCTCTGTTTGACCCAAAACTCATGTTTTAGTGGGGTTTTGGCACTTTTATTTCCGACGGAACCGTGCTGCAAAACTCGCGCAGGATGGCCGTTTTTCCACGGATGCGCCGAAAAACTCGCAGTTGAACTTTTCGCAATGGACGCACCCAATCATCTCCGTTTGACCCAAAAACTCATGTTGGTGGGTTTTGGCACTTCATTTCTGACGGAACGGGGCCGCAAAACTCGTGTGGAAGGGCTGTTGTCCCCACAGATGCACCGAAAACCTCACAGTTTAATTTTTCGCAAACAGACTTACACAATCATCATCCCTGTGACTCAAAACTCAGGTTTGGTGGATTTTTGGCACTTTCATTTTCCGACGGAACCATGCCGCAAAACTCGTGCTGAGAAGGGCCATTTTTCAAAGATGGGCCCAAAAAACTCGCAATTCACATTTTTTGGCAACGTTCACACCCAATCATCTCCGTTTGACCCAAAACTCAGGTTTTAGTGGATTTTTGGCACTTTTATTCTGACGGAACCATGCCGCCAAAACTCGCGCGAGAGGAGCAATTTTTTCGCAATGATGCACCAAAAAACTCGTAGTTCAATTTTTCGCAATGGACACACCCAATCATCACCGTTTGACCCAAAACTCATGTTTAGTGGGGTTTTGGCACTTTTATTTCCGACGGACCCGTGCTGCCAAACGCCGCACGATGGCCGTTTTTTCCACGGATGCGCCAAAAAACTCGCAGTTGAACTTTTCACAATGGACGCACCTATCATCTCCGTTTGACCCCAAAACTCATGTTGGTTGGTTTTGGCACTTTCATTTCTGACGGAACGGGGCCGCAAAACTCGTGCGGAAGGGCTGTTTTTCCCACGGATGCACCGAAAACCTCACAGTTTAATTTTTCGCAACAGACTTACACAATCATCTCCCTTTTGACTCAAAACTCATGTTTGGTGGATTTTTGGCACTTTCATTTCCGACGGAACCAAGCCGCAAAACTCGTGCGAGAGGGCCATTTTTCCCAATGATGGGCCAAAAAACTCGCAGTTCAATTTTCGCAACGGACACACCCAATCTCTCTGTTTGACCCAAAACTCATGTTTAGTGGGGTTTTGGCACTTTTATTTCCGACGGAACCGTGCTGCAAAACTCGCGCAGGATGGCCGTTTTTCCACGGATGCGCCGAAAAACTCACAGTTGCACTTTTCGCAATGGACGCACCCCAATCATCTCCGTTTGACCCAAAACTCATGTTTGTGGGGTTTTTGGCACTTTCATTTCTGACGGAAGGGGGGCCGCAAAACTCGTGCGGAAGGGCATTGTTTTTCCCACGGATGCACCGAAAACCTCACAGTTTAATTTTTCGCAACAGGACTTACACAATCATCTCCCTGTGACTCAAAAACTCATGTTTGGTGGGATTTTTGGCACTTTCATTTCCCGACGGAACCATGCCGCAAAACTCGTGCGAGAAGGCCATTTTCCCAATGATGGGCCAAAAAACTCGCAATTCAATTTTTTCGCAACGTTCACACCCAATCATCTCCGTTTGACCCAAAACTCAGGTTTTAGTGGATTTTTGGCACTTTTATTTCTGACGGAACCATGCCGCAAAACTCGCGCGAGAGGGCCATATTTTCGCAATGATGCACCAAAAAACTCCAAAGTTCAATTTTTCGCAATGGACACACCCAATCATCACCGTTTGACCCCAAACTCATGTTTTAGTGGGGTTTTTGGCACTTTTATTTCAGACGGAACCGTGCTGCCAAACTCCGCGCACGATGGCCGTTTTTCCACGGATGCGCCAAAAAACTCGCAGTTGAACTTTTCGCAATGGACGCACCTAATCAATCTCCGTTTTGACCCAAAACTCATGTTTGGTGGGTTTTGGCACTTTCATTTCTGACGGAACGGGGGCCGCAAAACTCGTGCGGAAGGGCTGTTTTTCCCACGGATGCACCGAAAACCTCACAGTTTAATTTTTCGCAACAGACTTACACAATCATCTCCCTTTGACTCAAAACTCATGTTTGGTGGATTTTTGGCACTTTCATTTCCGACGGAACCAAGCCGCAAAACTCGTGCGAGAGGGCCATTTTTCCAATGATGGGCCAAAAAACTCGCAGTTCAATTTTTCGCAACGGACACACCCAATCATCTCTGTTATGACCCAAAACTCATGTTTTAGTGGGGTTTTGGCACTTTTATTTCCGACGGAACCGTGCTGCAAAACTCGCGCAGGATGGCCGTTTTTCCACGGATGCGCCGAAAAACTCACAGTTGAACTTTTCGCAATGGACGCACCCAATCATCTCCGTTTGACCCAAAACTCATGTTTGGTGGGTTTTTGGCACTTTCATTTCTGACGGAAGGGGGCCGCAAAACTCGTGCGGAAGGGTTGTTTTTTCCCACGGATGCACCGAAAACCTCACAGTTTAATTTTTCGCAACGGACTTACACAATCATCTCCCTTTGACTCAAAACTCATGTTTGGTGCATTTTTGGCACTTTCATTTCCAATGGAACCATGCCGCAAAACTCGTGCGAGAGGGCCATTTTTCCCAATGATGGGCCAAAAAACTCGCAGTTCAATTTTTCGCAACGGACACACCCAATGATGCGCCAAAAAACTCGCAGTTCAATTTTTCGCAACGAACACACCCAATTATCTCCATTTGACCCAAAACTCATGTTTTAGTGGGGTTTTGGCACTTTTATTTCCGACGGATCCATGCTGCAAAAGTCGCGCAGGATGGCCGTTCTCGACGGATGCGACGAAAAACTCACAGTTGAATTTTTCGCAACGGACGCACCCAATCATCTCCGTTTGACCCAAAACTCATGTTTGTGGATTTTTGGCACTTTCATTTCCGACGGAACCATGCCGCAAAACTCGTGAGAGAGGGCCGTTTTCCCACTGATGCACCGAAAAACGAACAGTTGAATTTTTTACAATGGACGCACACAATCATCTCCATTTGACGCAAAACTCATGTTTGGTGGATTTTTGGCACTTTCATATCCGACGGAACCGTGCCGGAAAAACTCGTGCGAGAGGGCCATTTTTCCCAATGATGCGCCAAAAACTCGCAGTTCAATTTTCGCAACGGACACACCCAATCATCTCCGTTTGACCCAAAACTCATGTTTAGTGGGTTTTTGGCACTTTTATTTCCGACGGAACGGGGCGCAAAACTCGCACGAGATGGCCGTTTTTCCACGGATGCGCTGAAAAACTCGCAGTTGAATTTTTCGCAACAGGACGCACCCAATCATCTCCGTTTGACCAAAAACTCATGTTTGGTGGATTTTTGGCACTTTTATTTCCGACGGAACCATGCCGCAAAACTCGTGCGAGAGGGCCATTTTTCCCAATGATGCGCCAAAAAACTCGCAGTTCAATTTTTCGCAACGGACACACCCAATCATCTTCGTGTGACCCAAAACTCATGTTTACTGGGTTTGGCACTTTTATTTCCGACGGAACGTTGCCGCAAAACTCACGCAGGATGGCCATTTTTCCACGGATGCGCCAAAAAACTCATAGTTGAATTTTTCGCAACGGACGCACCCAATCATCTCCGTTTGACCCAAAACTCATGTTTGGTGGATTTTTGGCACTTTTATTGCCGACGAAACCATGCCGCAAAACTCGTGCGAGAGGGCCATTTTTCCCAATGATGCGCCAAAAAACTCGCAGTTCAATTTTTCGCAACGGACACACCCAATCATCTCCGTTTGACCCAAAACTCATGTTTAGTGGGTTTTTGGCACTTTTATTTCCGATGGAACGGGGTCGCAAAACTCGCACGACATGGCCGTTTTTCCACGGATGCGCTGAAAAACGCGCAGTTGAATTTTTCGCAACAGGATGCACCCAATCATCTTTGTTTGACCCAAAACTCATGTTTGGTGGATTTTTGGCACTTTTATTTCTGACGGAACCATGCCGCAAAACTCGTGCGAGAGGGCCATTTTTCCCAATGATGCACCAAAAAACTCGCAGTTCAATTTATCGCAAAGGACACACCCAATCATCTCCGTTTGACCCAAAACTCATGTTTGGTGGGTTTTTGGCACTTTCATTTCTGACGGAACGGGGCCGCAAAACTCGTGCGGAATGGTTGTTTTTCCCAAGGATGCACCGAAAACCTTACAGTTTAATTTTTCGCAACGGACTTACACAATCATCTCCCTTTGACTCAAAACTCATGTTTGTTGGATTTTTGGCACTTTCATTTCCAATGGAACCATGCCGCAAAACTCGTGCGAGAGGGCCATTTTCCCAATGATGGTCCAAAAAACTCGCAGTTCAATTTTTCGCAACGGACACACCCAATGATGCGCCAAAAAACTCGCAGTTCAATTTTTCGCAATGGACACACCCAATTATCTCCGTTTGACCCAAAACTCATGTTTGGTGGGTTTTTGGCACTTTCATTTCTGACGGAACGGGGCCGCAAAACTCGTGTGGAAGGGCTGTTTTTCCCACGGATGCACCGAAAACCTCACAGTTTAATTTTTCGCAACAGACTTACACAATCATCTCCCTGTGACTCAAAACTCATGTTTGGTGGATTTTTGGCACTTTCATTTCCGACGGAACCATGCCGCAAAACTCGTGCGAGAAGGCCATTTTCCCAATGATGGGCCAAAAAACTCGCAATTCAATTTTTCGCAACGTTCACACCCAATCATCTCCGTTTGACCCAAAACTCAGGTTTTAGTGGATTTTTGGCACTTTTATTTCTGACGGAACCATGCCGCAAAACTCGCGCGAGAGGGCCATTTTTCGCAATGATGCACCAAAAAACTCGCAGTTCAATTTTTCGCAATGGACACACCCAATCATCACCGTTTGACCCAAAACTCATGTTTTAGTGGGGTTTTGGCACTTTTATTTCCGACGGAACCGTGCTGCCAAACTCGCGCACGATGGCCGTTTTTCCACGGATGCGCCAAAAAACTCGCAGTTGAACTTTTCGCAATGGACGCACCTAATCATCTCCATTTGACCCAAAACTCATGTTTGGTGGGTTTTGGCACTTTCATTTCTGACGGAACGGGGCCGCAAAACTCGTGCGGAAGGGCTGTTTTTCCCACGGATGCACCGAAAACCTCACAGTTTAATTTTTCGCAACAGACTTACACAATCATCTCCCTTTGACTCAAAACTCATGTTTGGTGGATTTTTGGCACTTTCATTTCCGACGGAACCAAGCCGCAAAACTCGTGCGAGAGGGCCATTTTTCCCAATGATGGGCCAAAAAACTCGCAGTTCAATTTTTCGCAACGGACACACCCAATCATCTCTGTTTGACCCAAAACTCATGTTTTAGTGGGGTTTTGGCACTTTTATTTCCGACGGAACCGTGCTGCAAAACTCGCGCAGGATGGCCGTTTTTCCACGGATGCGCCGAAAAACTCAGCAGTTGAACTTTTCGCAATGGACGCACCCAATCATCTCCGTTTGACCCAAAACTCATGTTTGGTGGGTTTTTGGCACTTTCATTTCTGACGGAAGGGGGCCGCAAAACTCGTGCGGAAGGGTTGTTTTTCCCACGGATGCACCGAAAACCTCACAGTTTAATTTTTCGCAACGGACTTACACAATCATCTCCCTTTGACTCAAAACTCATGTTTGGTGCATTTTTTGGCACTTTCATTTCCAATGGAACCATGCCGCAAAACTCGTGCGAGAGGGCCATTTTCCCAATGATGGGCCAAAAAACTCGCAGTTCAATTTTTCGCAACGGACACACCCAATGATGCGCCAAAAAACTCGCAGTTCAATTTTTCGCAACGAACACACCCAATTATCTCCATTTGACCCAAAACTCATGTTTTAGTGGGGTTTTGGCACTTTTATTTCCGACGGAATCCATGCCTGCAAAAGTCGCGCAGGATGGCCGTTTCTCGACGGATGCGACGAAAAACTCACAGTTGAATTTTTCGCAACGGACGCACCCAATCATCTCCGTTTGACCCAAAACTCATGTTTGTGGATTTTTGGCACTTTCATTTCCGACGGAACCATGCCGCAAAACTCGTGAGAGAGGGCCGTTTTCCCACTGATGCACCGAAAAACGAACAGTTGAATTTTTTACAATGGACGCACACAATCATCTCCATTTGACGCAAAACTCATGTTTGGTGGATTTTGGCACTTTCATATCCGACGGAACCGTGCCGGAAAACTCGTGCGAGAGGGCCATTTTTCCCAATGATGCGCCAAAAAACTCGCAGTTCAATTTTTCGCAACGGACACACCCAATCATCTCCGTTTGACCCAAAACTCATGTTTAGTGGGTTTTTGGCACTTTATTTCGGACGGAACGGGGCGCAAAACTCGCACGAGATGGCCGTTTTTCCACGGATGCGCTGAAAAACTCGCAGTTGAATTTTTCGCAACAGGACGCACCCAATCATCTCCGTTTGACCAAAACTCATGTTTGGTGGATTTTTGGCACTTTTATTTCCGACGGAACCATGCCGCAAAACTCGTGCGAGAGGGCCATTTTTCCCAATGATGCGCCAAAAAACTCGCAGTTCAATTTTTCGCAACGGACACACCCAATCATCTTTCGTGTGACCCAAAACTCATGTTACTGGGTTTGGCACTTTTATTTCCGACGGAACGTTGCCGCAAAACTCACGCAGGATGGCCATTTTTCCACGGATGCGCCAAAAAACTCATAGTTGAATTTTTCGCAACGGACGCACCCAATCATCTCCGTTTGACCCAAAACTCATGTTTGGTGGATTTTTGGCACTTTTATTGCCGACGAAACCATGCCGCAAACTCGTGCGAGAGGGCCATTTTTCCCAATGATGCGCCAAAAAACTCGCAGTTCAATTTTTCGCAACGGACACACCCAATCATCTCCGTTTGACCCAAAACTCATGTTTAGTGGGTTTTGGCACTTTTATTTCCGATGGAACGTGTCCGCAAAACTCCGCACGACATGGCCGTTTTTCCACGGATGCGCTGAAAAAACTCAGCAGTTGAATTTTTCGCAACAGGATGCACCCAATCATCTTTGTTTGACCCAAAACTCATGTTTGGTGGATTTTTGGCACTTTTATTCTGACGGAACCATGCCGCAAAACTCGTGCGAGAGGGCCATTTTTCCCAATGATGCACCAAAAACTCGCAGTTCAATTTTATCGCAAAGGACACACCCAATCATCTCCGTTTTGACCCAAACTCATGTTTGGTGGGTTTTTGGCACTTTCATTTCTGACGGAACGGGGCCGCAAAACTCGTTCGGAATGGTTGTTTTCCCAAGGATGCACCGAAAACCTTACAGTTTAATTTTTTCGCAACGGACTTACACAATCAGCTCCCTTTGACTCAAAACTCATGTTTTGTTGGATTTTTGGCACTTTCATTTCCAATGGAACCATGCCGCAAACTCGTGCGAGAGGGCCATTTTCCCAATGTGGTCCAAAAAACTCGCAGTTCAAGTTTTCGCAACGACACACCCAATGATGCGCCAAAAAACTCGCAGTGTCAATTTTTTCGCAATGGACACATCCCAATTATCTCCGTTTGACCCAAAACTCATGTTTGGTTGGTTTTTGGCACTTTCATTTCTGACGGAACGGGGCCGCAAAACTCGTGCGGAAGGGCTGTTTTTCCCACGGATGCAGCCGAAAACCCTCACAGTTAATTTTTCGCAACAGACACAATCAATCTCTGTGACTCAAAACTCATGTTTGGTGGATTTTTGGCACTTTCATTTCCGACGGAACCATGCCGCAAAACTCGTGCGAGAGGCCATTTTCCCAATGATGCCAAAAACTCGCAATTCAATTTTTCGCAACGACACACCCAATCATCTCCGTTTGACCCAAAACTCATGTTTGTGGGTTTTTGGCACTTTCATTTCTGACGACGAACGCCGCAAAACTCGTGCGGAGGGCCATTTTTCCAAGATGCACCAAAAACTCGCAGTTCAATTTTTCGCAACGGACACACCCAATCATCTCCCTTTGACCCAAAACTCATGTTTGTGGGTTTTGGCACTTTTATTTCCACGGAACCGTGCCGCAAACTCGCGCACGATGGCCGTTTTTTCCACGGATGCGCCAAAAAACTCGCAGTTGAATTTTCGCAATGGACACACCCAATCATCTCCGTTTGACCCAAAACTCATGTTTGGTGGGTTTTTGGCACTTTCATTTCCGACGGAACGGGGCCGCAAAACTCGTGCGAAGGGCTGTTTTTCCCACGGATGCACCGAAAACCTCACAGTTTAATTTTTCGCAACGGACTTACACAATCATCTCCCTGTGACTCAAAACTCATGTTTGGTGGATTTTTGGCACTTTCATTTCCGACGGAACCATGCCGCAAAACTCGTGCGAGAGGCCATTTTTCCCAATGATGGGCCAAAAAACTCGCAATTCAATTTTTCGCAACGGACACACCCAATCATCTCCGTTTGACCCAAAACTCAGTTTTAGTGGATTTTTGGCACTTTTATTTCCGACGGAACCATGCCGCAAAACTCGCGCGAGAGGGCCATTTTTCCAATGATGCGCCAAAAACTCGCAGTTCAATTTTCGCAATGGACACACCCAATCATCTCCGTTTGACCCAAAACTCATGTTTAGTGGGTTTTTGGCACTTTTATTTCCGACGGAACGGTCGCAAAACTCGCACGATGGCCGTTTTTCCACGGATGCGCCAAAAACTCGCAGTTGAATTTTTCGCAAGGACGCACAATCATCTCCGTTTGACCCAAAACTCATGTTTGGTGGTTTTTGGCACTTTCATTTCTGACGGAACCATGCCGCAAAACTCGTGCGAGAGGGCCATTTTCCCACGATGCACCGAAAACTCACAGTTCAATTTTTCGCAACAGACACACAATCATCTCCTTTGACCAAAACTCATGTTTGTGGGTTTTTGGCACTTTCATTTCCGACGGAACCAGGCAAAACTCGTGCGAGAGGCCTTTTTTCCCAAGATGGGCCAAAAACTCGCAGTTCAATTTTTCGCAACGGACACACCCAATCATCTCTGTTTGACCCAAAACTCATGTTTTGTGGGGTTTTGGCACTTTATTTCCGACGGAACCGTGCCAAAACTCGCGAGGAGGCCGTTTTCCACGATGCGCCGAAAAACTCGCATTGAATTTTCGCAATGGACGCACCCAATCATCTCCGTTTGACCCAAAACTCATGTTTGGTGGGTTTTGGCACTTTCATTTGACGGAACGGGGCCGCAAAACTCGTGCGAGAGGCCGTTTTCCCACGGATGCACCGAAAACCTCACAGTTTAATTTTTCGCAACGACTTACACAATCATCTCCCTGTGACTCAAAACTCATGTTTGGTGGATTTTTGGCACTTTCATTTCCGACGGAACCATGCCGCAAAACTCGTGCGAGAAGGCCATTTTCCCAATGATGGGCCAAAAAACTCGCAATTCAATTTTTCGCAACGTTCACACCCAATCATCTCCGTTTGACCCAAAACTCAGGTTTTAGTGGATTTTTGGCACTTTTATTTCTGACGGAACCATGCCGCAAAACTCGCGCGAGAGGGCCATTTTTCGCAATGATGCACCAAAAAACTCGCAGTTCAATTTTTCGCAATGGACACACCCAATCATCACCGTTTGACCCAAAACTCATGTTTTAGTGGGGTTTTGGCACTTTTATTTCCGACGGAACCGTGCTGCCAAACTCGCGCACGATGGCCGTTTTTCCACGGATGCGCCAAAAAACTCGCAGTTGAACTTTTCGCAATGGACGCACCTAATCATCTCCGTTTGACCCAAAACTCATGTTTGGTGGGTTTTGGCACTTTCATTTCTGACGGAACGGGGCCGCAAAACTCGTGCGGAAGGGCTGTTTTTCCCACGGATGCACCGAAAACCTCACAGTTTAATTTTTCGCAACAGACTTACACAATCATCTCCCTTTGACTCAAAACTCATGTTTGGTGGATTTTTGGCACTTTCATTTCCGACGGAACCAAGCCGCAAAACTCGTGCGAGAGGGCCATTTTTCCCAATGATGGGCCAAAAAACTCGCAGTTCAATTTTTCGCAACGGACACACCCAATCATCTCTGTTTGACCCAAAACTCATGTTTTAGTGGGGTTTTGGCACTTTTATTTCCGACGGAACCGTGCTGCAAAACTCGCGCAGGATGGCCGTTTTTCCACGGATGCGCCGAAAAACTCGCAGTTGAACTTTTCGCAATGGACGCACCCAATCATCTCCGTTTGACCCAAAACTCATGTTTGGTGGGTTTTTGGCACTTTCATTTCTGACGGGGGGCCGCAAAACTCGTGCGGAAGGGTTGTTTTTCCCACGGATGCACCGAAAACCTCACAGTTTAATTTTTCGCAACGGACTTACACAATCATCTCCCTTTGACTCAAAACTCATGTTTGGTGCATTTTTGGCACTTTCATTTCCAATGGAACCATGCCGCAAAACTCGTGCGAGAGGGCCATTTTCCCAATGATGGGCCAAAAAACTCGCAGTTCAATTTTTCGCAACGGACACACCCAATGATGCGCCAAAAAACTCGCAGTTCAATTTTTCGCAACGAACACACCCAATTATCTCCATTTGACCCAAAACTCATGTTTTAGTGGGGTTTTGGCACTTTTATTTCCGACGGAACCATGCTGCAAAAGTCGCGCAGGATGGCCGTTTCTCGACGGATGCGACGAAAAACTC
>VDCT01000645.1:0-19402 GCA_009763385.1 Coix lacryma-jobi var. lacryma-jobi | reverse complement strand
AAATGATTTAGCCAAACAGTATGTACAAACTATAACTGTAGGTCTATAATGCATAACAAATGGTGATGACATCCCTGCAAATATCTATTTACAATTTGTATTCAAATCATATAGACCAATGTCACAAGGAGGCATAAAAATTTATGTAACTAATATAAACATATGACAAAATTGTATATATTTTAAACACCACACCTAGCTCGTGCATAGAAATTAAGCAACTCAGAATAAAAATCACTCATCTAGGTCTGAAAATGACAATTCGAACATGCACAAAAACATATGATTGCACATATAAAAACTATTTTTTTCCTAACATCTTCACACCCATAGCTTTAACCATGCATAAAATGGGACAATATAACAGATTTTGCACTGGAACAATATAACAGATTTTGCACAGTTCTATTTATGCAAGCTTACAAATATGGAAGAATCAAAGAAATAATTACGCATATCGGCACTGTGACGCCGTAGCTGCAACCACGACCAGTGGAAGGAAATGAATTTCTATGCATAATTTTTTTTTAATAAATCCCCTTTACGTGTGGAAGATATTATTCAATTTGTGCCGTTCAATACATAACACGAAGATGGGGTGCTCGCTTGTGCCTTCAGTTGAATAAAAATCAATTTTGTAGAAACCTTGCTTTGCGGATTTGGGGTGCTTCCTCGTGCCTTGTGATAGTGATCATCCCTGCACACGAAGATGCTATACAACCCAACTTATTGCTTGCCCATGCATCATACTGCAAGAAAGAAGAATAATATTTAAAACTGGCACGAGCACTAGAAAGCTCATATCTGACAAAGATGGAATATATAACTATTAGAAGAAAAAATCAAGCAACGCTGGAGGCAGCTGCCATCTGTGCTGAAAACAATCAGAAAGGTAATCTGAATTAAAGGAAAACATCATAGATTAAACAGGGATGAGGATTTCACGACTGCTTACCTCTTTATCCTCCCGTCTCCAGATTGACCGCGAACTCTCGGATTGAGGTCGTCCGTGCAGCAGTCGCAGGCGCCGGACAGGGTGCGGAACCGGTGGCCCGCGTGCCCTGGACCTGCACGCCCGAGTCGCCCCTGCCCTGCGCGTCGTGCCTGTGGACTGCGCGCCCACGTCACCACACGCCGCTGCTGGCCTGCACGCCCGTGGTAGTCGCATGCTGTCGCTGCCCTCCACGCCGCATCTATGGCCCGCGTGCCCGTGTGGCCGCATGCCGCCGCTGCCCCTGCGTGCTGCGCCATGGCTCGCGCTCAACGGCCTCTTCCTGCGCTCAACGGTCGCGTCGGCTGAGAGCTTGCGGTCGCGCTCGTCGGCGGCAGCAATGCGCGCCTCCCTTGTCTTGGGGCTGCGCGGCGCGTTCCCCTTGCGCCAAGGCCTCCTCTCTGGTCGGTTGTGGACGAAACGACGACGACTGCCGTCGCAGGAACGGACGACGAAGCCTCCCAAGGCGGAGGGACGGTGCAAGATCTCGGGGAGGTCCTTCAGGTTGTCGAACTCCACGACGGGGCCCGCGTTGAGGGCGAGCGTCATGGGGTGGCAGCCGTGCATCCAGAGCGTCGCGGCATAGAACCCCTCGCGGTCGGACTTGCCGGTGCCGCGCACGCCGAGGAGGTTGCACGCGAGGCATAGCATGGTGATGGGCTCGGCCGCCCACGCCTCGGCGAGGAGGGAGGCGACGGACGCGGCCGGGGTGCCCGGGACGACGTGGAAGAAGAAGTCGAGGCAGGGGTCCCCCGAGGAGACGAACGTCGATGACGCGTTCTCCGTGCGCGCCTTCTTCGGCGGATCTGTTCGCCAAGCTCTGTGGCGGCGGCCAAGATTGGATGGGATGAGGACCAGGGTTAGAGGGATTTTATACGGTCAAGGAAGATAGGCTTGGTGGGCCTGTGGGCAGGCTAGCGGGCTGATGGGTATCCGGTTTGGTGCAACCAGAACGGCTAGTTTGGTCAGGCTTTCCGATAACTATTGGAAGCTCAGAGCTTTTAATAGTATTACTCTCTCTATGTCTCTCTATACCTCTACGCGGGGTAGAGAATAATATTCACTACCCAGCACCCTATTAGTCACACTAACGGACCGATGGTTCCTGGGCCTAGCACAATTTCTTTTTTTTCCAATGCGCTTGCGGCGTGATAGGTACCCCCACCCACACGATCTTTTGCGGTTGCTCCAAATCTTCGATAGCTCAAATCCCGTCTGTTCGGCTTGCTCCTTCCATCACGCCACCGCCGCCGCCGTCGCAGTTGTCGCCGCCCATCCATGCCCTCACCTTAGCGCTGCCGCTGCGCCACTCCCTAGGTCCTGTCGTGCTGTTTTTGGCTGGCGTGCCCTAGCGCCCCGCCCGCTGCGTCGCTCGCCAGCGCTGTGTTCCCCAGTCACGCCCCCACCTCGATCTCACCCTCGTCCTCGCCCTAGCAGCGGTGCTGCGCCATCGCCTAACACCTGCCGCTCCCAACGAAGAGTCACATTTATTCTGTTCCGTGAATGCGAATCGACTCCTCCGTGGATCCGGTGGTGTGTCGCGAGCCTGCAACTCATCTCTCAATTTTTATCTCCATCTCCTATCTCGCCGTACAGAGCAAGCCGGCAAAGGCGTAAAGCGCAAAGGGCAGAGCCGCAGTCCTACAGAGGCAAAGCCTGAGGCAAAAGCAAGCTTGCAATCCATTGCGGCGAAGGTGCCAAGGTATACAGTAGATCTCCTCATCTCCACTGTCCACTACGTCACTATGTTTAGTAGTTTATCTTTCACTGTTTCACAGATCGGTCATGAACAGTTATTAATTTTATGGTTAATTTCTTTTTCAATTTTTACTTCAATTTAGGCATTTAGCATTTTATCAACAATTCAAGATGAAGAGATCAACAATGATGACAGTTTTTTTTAGCCGAGATAAATCTCTGGTAATGGCAATGGCAATGGTGAAAACACTAATGCAATCAAAAACAATGATCAGCATATAGAAGTACAATTGACTGATGGGCAAACTCCCAATCAAGGTACTTCTGCTCCCTCCCTAATTGAATCAGAAATTGTGAAAATTCAATTTAGTCGAGAAGTAATTGAAGTACTTTCTTTTATGTTACTAGACATATGCTACATTATTTTGCTATATACGTTATGATTGAATTTATATGTATATATCTAACTTTGCTAACATAGGACGCCCACGGACCATGAGGCCATGATGGCGCTTTATTTTAATATAAAAAGCGTTGAACCGCTGTAGTTTTAGGTTGATCTGAAAAGAGTTAAATTTTGAGACCATCGAACCCCACCATCAAGACCACAGAAGCAAAATTGAGTCCACCCATGTCAGTTTATGTTTCTTCTTCTAAACACTAAAGAACAAGACATATGTACTACTTGTAACTGTATCTGAAGTGCATAGCATTTTTGTTTTGTTTCGAATCGATTTGTTGATTGAGGAACAGAACTAAAGATTTATGATCTATTTTTGAATGAAACATATTGATGTGTTTTCGTCCTGAGTGTAGATGTTCAAAACTTTGGATATATGTGCTTGTTTACTGATAAATTAATTCTTTTTTTCTTGATTCTGAAGCATGACATATTTTTATTCGGACCAGATTCCCTAATTAACCAAATAGCTTTTTCCCATGTGCTTGTTGGATCATTCAACCCACAGCTGATAATACTATGCTCATGCGCCTTCTTAATTTTTTTAGTAAACCACACCGTGAATTGAACTTACTCCCCCAACCAGGTCCACGGCTCGATGTCCTGTGTGATCTAATGAGGTACATCCAGCACCTCCCTAGCTCAGCCATGCTAGTCGAAGCATCCCCTTGACTGCAGGGTGAGTGTGGTGTGGCATGGCGACATCACTGAAGCCAATAGGCATGTGGTAGCTATGCCACATCTTCATGACCTTATGCTTCGTGACTGCTTCTTGCATTGTCTTGGGATAAGCCTTCTGTTAGTGCGTACTTCCTCCATACCATATTAGTTGACGTTTTAGAAAAAGATTAGAGTCAAACATTGGGAATATAAATCATCAATAACTATTAAGTTTCTAAGTTTACAAATATAAAAATTATATAATAGATTTATCTTGAAGAATACTTTCATAAAAGTATACATATATCACTTTTTCATAAATATTTTTATAAAAATAAGAGGTCAAAATTATGTTTTGAAGACCGTGTCGCTGTCCTAAACGTCAACTAATATGGGTATGGAGGGAGTAATTTTTTTATTACTGCAGGAAAATGATACATGGTAATATATGCAATCTGTAATTGTGCTTAAAGATTTAATGCTCATGTAATTTCAATAAAATCATCTCAGTTCATGTTTGATTAGTTTTCTTGGATCCTGACACCATCTTTTCTTAAATTGTGTATATGAGTTCAGTCCTATTTGTGTTGGATATCTATAATGCATGGTTTTCTATATGTTTTGATTCTGATGCAAAGTTGATCTAAAGGCTTCTATTTTTAGTTATATAGAGATATAACATTTACTCTTTCCATGTCAGTCATAGATTATTTAGTTAAATAATTTGTGTATTTTATTTGGTTAAATTAAATAATTTACGTATTTTCCCTTTCAATTTTAGACTAGGCTCTTCAGTTAATGGCTAAAAAGGAGATTCGAACTTCTATTTCTTTTGTTTTTTTGACAACAACTGCTATTTTTTTTTGAACTAACACAAGGAAGAGCTAGCAGCAGCAGCCAGAAAATAGAAACATATACGTGCCCTGTGATCTTTTGTATGGAAGTTTTTTACTCTTTTCCTTATTTGTATTTCATCAATTTGTGGTACCATAATGTGCTAGACTCTTATCTCCGTGGATCCTGGGAACTTCGTAGCAAGACTCATTTTACTGTCGCGGTAATAGTAACATGCCTCCACCGTTCGATCCGTCTCTTCGTATCTAGATTTTCGTGGATCCTGGGAACTCCATCGCAAGACTCATTTTACTGTCGCGGTAACAGTAACGCGCCTCCACAGTCTGATCCGGCTCCTCAGTATCGCAACCATACATGCCTTCCTTTCTCTAGAGACATATCGGCCTCGCCCATGGCCCACCCAATCCAGTCCGCCTCGCTCATCCAGTCGTCCTTGCCGACACCGTGCTCCTTCCCTCCGTGGAGAAATTTCAATATTTAACCCTAAATTCGCAAGCCTCTCAATATTGACATCCAATTCGCAAGTCTTTCAATATTTAATCCCTCGCATGCGAATTGTTTCAATCTGAGGGATTCGTGAGATTTCCTATCCTTATCTAATTCTAAATATCTCTTATCACTATTTGCAACACGGGAAATTACCAAAGCACCCGATCTGGTTCGGACTCCTCTCCCTCTTCGTGAGTGTAAGTGCATTCGCCCCCAATGTGGGTTTTGGCTAATTAATGACAATCAAATTAGGGACTAACAGATTTATAAAGGCATGTATGCAGGTGTTAGTCCTTAGAAAGAATTGCAATGTTGATATCCCGTGAACAAAGCACGTTAAATCTTGTTGGACAAAAGATGTCTAGCTCAAGTGGTGGATTGATAGTTTATTTTTAAACTTGAGTTATTGGTAAGCCGGACTATCAAGAGGGATACAAAATAGGCTGGCTAAATGTGGAAAAAGTGCTCATGTCGACTAACAAAAGTTTGCTTGAGAGACACCGCGCACTCACGAACACATAGAGGTTTTTTCTGTGCAGTCGGTAGTACCGACCATGGGGGTCGGTAGTACCGCCCACGGGTGTCGAGCGCAATGCTCTCTGGACCGGGGCAAAATGACCTAGTGGTAGTACCGCTATGAAGTCGGTACTACTGGGGTCGGTAGTACTGACCTCATGGTCGGTAGTACCGAGCGTCTAGGGTATTTTAACACCCTCTCTATGTAGATCCAAAAATGGCGTAGCGGTAGTACCGCTAAAAGCCGGTACTACCGGGCTCGGTAGTACCGACCCTATGGTTGGTGGTACCGACCGCCCTTGATCAGTTTTGCAACCCTCTCTGTTCATAACCCAAAATGACTTGGCGGTCGTACCGCTATAAAAGTCGGTACTACCGAGGTCGGTAGTACCGACCCCTGGTCGGTGGTACCGAGCTCTCGTGGTGTTTTCGCGGACCTCTCTGTTGGTGGCCAGTTTGGCCTGGCAGTAGTACCGCCATAAGGCCGGTACTACGATCCTCGGTGGTACCGACTTGTTGGTCGGTAGTTGCAGTTTGGTCTACTTAGATATGGCGCAACAGAAATGGTTGGCCGGTACTACCGACCGCATGGGGTCGGTACTACCGACAAGCTCAGGACAGGGTGACTATAAATAGCCACCCACCCAACTTCTAACGGTTATCCACTCACTCCACTCATTCATTGCGACCTACCAGCTGACAAAACACCTCCCAAGCATGACTCCTCCCCTCTCTCTCCCCTTTGCTCCTAGATTCATTCCCTTGCAAGATTTGAGCTAGGGAAGTGAGATTAAAGAGTGGGAAACTTCGATCTACAACTTGAGCACTTGGTTCCCGCATCTAGCCTACTTGGTTTTGTTTATTACTCTTGGGTTCTTTGAACCCTAGCCGGTTAGGGTGTTCTTCGTGGTAGCCCGTGTTGCTTCATTTGTGAGGGCTCCCCAAAGCGTTGATTCTTAGTGGAGAAATCGGCTAACCTTTGTGGTGGCTTGAGTGAGGCAAGGAGGTGAAAGAGACTCCAAACTTTGTGGTCACCTCAACAACGAGGACGTAGGCACTCCTTAGTGGTTTGGCCGAACCTCGGGATAAATCGTTGTGTCTCGTGTGCTTGTTGTTATCTCTACTTTGCATACTATGCTTGTACTTGTGTTCTTGGTATTCTTCCTTTCCCTCTCTCATTCTTAGGTTGGGAAGACTCGATCTACACTGTGGGAAGTAACCAAGGCTTGGGAAGATTACAACCTTCATCTACATCACTTAGGGAAGTGGGGTAATTTTAGATCTGAAATTGCATCTCTTTTACATCGGATTTGTAGTTCCTTTTAGGATTCCGGTAGTACCGTTTTCTTGCGTCGGTAGTACCGGTGTTCAATACCCGGTAGTACTGACCCAAACAGACCGGTAGTGTCGGCTGTTATTTAACTGCAAATTTGGTCTGTGAGTTTCAGATTTTAGAGAATCACCTATTCACCCCCCTCTAGGCTGATTTGATCCTTTCAGTGAGTCACAAGGACGGACGACTTCGCCTTGTCGCTGGTGGCCGCTCGTCGCTGTGCTGGCCCGCCCGCCTTCAGCCTCTCCGCCACCCAGGCCCCCTCACAACAGCGAGTAGAGTATCCACGAGCTACGGCCACAGTGCTCGTAATTCTCGTTTACACAGCACGACAGGGTAGGGGCAACCAGCAAGGCAAGCAAGGAGATAAAAAATCTTGGCCATGGGCCATGGCAGCGAGCATCCGAGGCTACGGCATGGCCACAGCGCCCGTGATCCTCGCCGGCGTGCTCAGCTGGTATCCAGGATGAAAGGAACGCTATGATGCTGGGCAATCTTCCTCCTAGCCATTGCCATGTCCATGGCAATGGAGCTTTGATGCGGGTAGCGCGGCGCCGCCGGCTTATGCGAGTTAGCCGCGTGAACCCGTTGCGGGAGTGCGGCATGGCAGGCGGGTGCCCAGCGGGCTGACGGTGTGGCTCGCGCCGTTTACATGCGTAGGCGAGCATCTAGGCCATCAAATAGAGGAGAGGGTAGTATCATCATTTGGTGTGACATAAACAGTGTAAAAGGTAGCTGGAATAAGAAATGAGATAAATCCTTCATAATCACTCAGATTGAAACAATTCGTATGCGCGGGGTTAAATATTGAAAGGCCTGTGAATTGGATGTCAAATGTTGAGAGGTTTGCGAATCTCTACTCCTAAAAGGAGTCAAATGACATCGTCTGATTACCTCCTATCACTTCACTTTTCTATTAAACATGTGACAAACCGTCTCCCCTGTTAAAGCACCGATCCCGGCCTCTCTAGTCTTCCCCACACGGTCAAAGCAACCGCCTCCGCGACGACGCACCCGCCCTCGCCCAGCCACCACGCCGCTCGGGCCGCTCCGCCATGCTCGGGCCGACCATGGTGTGGCGTCTTCACTGGCGACCCTCTTGCATCCATGGTGTGGCGTCTTCACTGGCGGCCGGCGCAGGATCTGAGCCACCACTAAGCCCGCAGCTTCCGCACACACGCTGGCGACTGCGTCTCCCTACTACTGCGGTGCAGCCGCCGACTTCTTCCCGCCCCTTCGCTTTCGGTTCCGCGTCGACGGACCAGGATTGCCTCGCCGCGATCCTCGGCCCGCCCTACGCGGCCATCCTGGGATCCTCACCCCCACGGCGCTCCCTCCGGTGACCTTCACGGAGCTGTTCTCCTGATGCCATTGCCATTCGACCCGAGATGCCTGTTCTGGCTAAGCGAGCTGAGCCCATTCATCCCCTCCGCCGACATCTTTTCCACTGTAGTAGGGCTATGCCAAGCGTCGTTTGCATCGAGCCTACGCTGCAGCATGCTGCAGTCTACACCCACCATGCTGTTGCATGCCACCATCTTCGTTGAAAGGATCAAGATGCCCAAGAGGGGGTGAATTGGGCATTTCTATAGCTTTAGCACAAATTAAAACCTATCAAGCCCAATGAACCCCTTGTTCCTAGAAGTCTGTTTCTATACTCTACCGCACAAAAGATAATCACTATGCCACTTCTACTCTAGCAAGGCAATTCAATTAAAGGATGAACAATAAGTAAATTACGGAATTGAATTGCTCAAAGGTAAATGTGTATGTAAAAGAGTAGAGATGACACGACGATCTTTTTGCCGAGGTATCGAGGTGTCGGCACACCCCCCTAGTCCTTGTTGGAGCACCCGCACAAGGGTATCGCTCCCCCTTGATCTGTGCAAGGATCAAGTGCTCACTATGAGCTGATTCTTCGCCACTCCGGCCCGGTGAATCCCTCACTACCGGTCATAAGCTTGCTTGGGTCATCCACAATGCCTCCGGATGCTCTCCAAGCTTCACGATCACCACCAAGCCATCTAGGTGATGCCGATCACCAAGAGTAACAAGCTAGAACTCTCACTTGACCAAGCCAAGGCCAAAGAGGTGGATGGATGCACACTTGCTACTCAATTCTCACTAGGAGGTCACTAATTCTCGCGATTAGCAATTCACTCAACCTCACTAGGGTTCTTGCTCTTTCTCACACTCATAATGTGTCTCTCAGCAGATGGAAATGGCAAGAACACTCTAATAGCCTAAGACAGACGACGAGCGGAGACTTGGGGCACAGTGTTGCTCGGGTCGTGGACCTGGGGACACGTGTCGGTGGACGGGGTGCACGGGCGGTGCATCCCCTCTACGGCTCGGTTTGGTGGTTGAGCCACAAAAAAACCACCGAGTGGACGGTTTCCAGGTTTGGGCCTCAAAACCTGGGCGCTGATGGTTTCCGAGTTTGGGCCACAAAACTCGGGCTGAGTACGGTTTCCAGGTTTGGGCCTCAAAACATGGGTGCTGCGGGTTTCTGAGTTTGGGTCACAAAACTCAGGCGATGGACGGCTGGTTCCCAGTTTGGGCCTCAAAACTGGGGTTGGTCGTGAAGGCTGGTTTCCCGGTTTGGGCCTCAAAACCGGGGGCGAAGTCCGGGAAAAGGACAAGCAGAAAGGTGGCGGCACGTGGCGGCAATCGCTGAGGTTGCTTCGAGGCAACGCTACCTGTTGTGCGGGCGTGTCCGTCGGATCACCATCATCTACGAGTTGGTCCAGAATAGCCTTAGGGTTTGGCTAGTTCGCTCTGTAAATAACTAGGGGTAGAGTGGGAATTAGAATTAGGATAAGTAGGGGGAGACACCCACCTCCCAAATTATCTCAGTCATTTGCTCTTTGCCTTCTAGGTTTTCCTGCTCTCCCAATCCCCTGCTGTAGCAACTGAGATCCACAGAGAAGACAATCATACCTCTGTGTTCGTGAGATTTTGAGGAAGTGAGACCATAATCTCACTGTTGTAGCGTGTGGTAGCCACACGGTTGCAAATTCGTGGTTGTAATTCGCGTTTTGGTGTTGTTCTTCGCGGGTTGCTTTTCTCCACGATTTTCCCGTTGATCGATCTCTTCCCTCAGTGCGTCTTTTGCGATTCCGTTTGAACTGAGTTGTTCTAGATCGTGAGGCTCATCTTTCTACCGAAGGAATTCTTCCTTAACCTCATGAGCTAGTAGATCGGTTGATTTTTGTTTTGGATCGAGTTTTGCTCCTTTTGCCCCCAATTCTTCCGATTCACCGATTTGGAGTTAGATTCGAGCCATGATCTCTTTGGGATAGCTCACTAACCTCCTAGAAACTCCTCATACCAAGTCTAACCCTTAGAGCTTTTGATTCGGAGGAGATCGGGGTGAATCCGCGAAAGTGCAGTTTTGGGGGAATCAGACGCTCTGGTCGTGACCATCGGACGCTGAGTTCATATCAGCTGACGCGTTCGATGCCACGTGTCATCTGACAGCGATTTTAAAGGAGCATCGGACGCTGACCATCGGAGCGTCCGTAGCCATCGGATGCACCGGGGGTCTAGCATCGGACGCTAGGGCTTCACTATAGCCAGCATCCGATGCTAGTCCAGTAAGGTCCCAGACTTGTTGATTTGGCATCGGAAGCATCCGACGCCTGACCATCGGACGCAGGCCAGCGTCCGATGCAAGTTCTTCTACACTGTCTCGTCCGCAGTTTGTTCGTCTGACTTTGGATTTGGTGTTGGGTTTTTGCGTTGGGTTTCTAGAGACATGTAGTGTCCCGCTGTGCTTCTTGGAAGCATCTACCCTACATCTAGGGTCGTGGACACTCAAGCTCTAGGTTTGCTTGTGGGGTTGATTCTCGGGACAGTTGCGACAAGTTTCTGAAAAGAAATTTTGAAGCTCCCATTCACCCCCCCTCTGGTCGCTTTCTGGTAGCACTTCTGGTCCTTCAATTGGTATCGGAGCGGGTTAAGGATCTTCCACCTTAGCCGGTTCCAGATCCACAGCAGGCGACATGGATCGCGGCGTGGGCAAACCGCCGTTCTTCGATGGGACGAACTATGCGTATTGAAAGATATGCATGTCGGCCTATCTGCAGAGTTTGGGTGCTTCCATCTGGGATATTTGCAACTCTGCTGATTACGTGGTCTTGGTTGCTCGTGTGACTCAGCATCAGATTGATGAGCACGATGCCAATAAACCTAGCCCGTAATGCTCTTTTCTCATGCTTGAGCATGACGGAGTTTGATCGCGTTTCGCACCTCGCTATGGCTCAAGAGATTTGGGCTACCCTCATGCGTTCCATGAGGGAACCACTCAAGTCAAAACCCGTCTCTATGAGTCACACAAGCGAGAGTATGAGAACTTTCGACACATGCCTGGCGAGAGCATAGAAAGTTTATTCACTCGCTTTCAAGTGATTGTCAACGGGGTCTAGAGCTAAAATGATAACTCACTCTTTTTTTTGATACATAGTGAGTAGACAAAAATGTGTCTGTGACGGAACGACCCTTAATCCCATGGCCCACGTGTCCCTGTCAACCTCTGACAGCCGAACCCATGTTCCATGTGATTAAGACCTGTTCGCCACCGGGCTACATCAGTGCCCAATGTCCGCAGGATCATCTCACGATTCGGTTACAGCATTTCATACTTTTACAAACAACATCGGAATAAACAGCGGAAGACTTAAATAACATTAGTTTTACAAACCGAGGTTTCAAATGAGGTAAGGAGTACGATTATTACAAACCATTGTTCGGGAAATTCAAAGTAGACAACGTAGCGGAAACATAAAGATACATGTAACACCCAGCCCAGGGTGCACATTTACTCATTGGCCTCATCGGCCTCTTCCTGGACGAAGGTCACGCAACAGGGTGCGAGACACATCGGGGTCTCAGGCATACCTGCAACATGGGTAACAAACCCTGAGTACGGGGTACTCAACAAGACTTACCCGACTAAAGAAAAAGGGGAAGACTCAGGAATGAAGGCTTAGGGTAGTCAAGGTAAGGCTTAAGCAAGATCAAGTATTTTGCAGAAAAGCATTTTGTAAATCTTATTTTATTTTGAAAGATTCAGTATTCCTCAATTCTTCATCGTTCATGATTCATTTTACATTTCAAAACATTCCTAGTTGAGAACCACTCTCCGTTGACAGTCAGTGGACCAAGTCTCCATAACCGAGGAGCAACGTTAATCCGGATAAATAATACTCACTTGAGGATCCCTATCCACACTGCATATGTAGCACCCAAGCTTGCATATGCCAACTCGTCTACCACGATTCCTCCAAGATTGGGCCCGGTCCTACGCCACCCGGAAGTACAGTACACCACTCCAATCCGGGACTTTAACCCACGTGGGTACATGCTACTTCCGCCATCTCTCCACTCCCAGTGCGCGGTTGTCGGTCCAATAAAGGATTCCTCGGAGCCAGAGCTTTCCGAAGTATGTGAATAGTTACAAGTCTTGACCAGCAGGCCCCATACGGATGGTCCCTAATTTTCCAGCCAGAACTATACCTTGGTCATATCTCACCCAAGCGTAATAGTCCTGTCAGTTTTTCCGCCAGCGACAAGCACCTCGGGACTCTAACCCAAGAGTACAGGTCCTGTCGGTTTTTCAACCCTGTCCCGGTCGGTGTCAACTGTTGAGTCCCGGACTACAACATGACGGCACCGTACGCGCGGACAACCTCTTCTCGACAATGACCACAAGCTAGCTAGGCAAGCAGTCATCGAACGGGAAGTAAAGCCAAATTCCCATAAAGATTCTTAAGTGATCACACTTTTGAAATTGGCATTTTATTGCAAAGTCTAATTCAATAAGCATTGCTAAGCATTTTTCAAATACTTTTGAAAAGCAGGTATCGGGTGTATCAGTGGTCAAGGTGGATAGTGCATCAATTAGGATAGCACACAACTCCTATAAACCTAATGCAATAATTTAACTCAAAAGCATTTAAGGAAATCATTTTATAAATTCAAGGAAAGGGGTAAATGCACCGGGGCTTGCCTTGGATGGCAAAAAGAGCAGACTCGGGGTAGGTATAGGTGTCGGAGCTCGGGGTCGCCTCGGGAGTTGGTTCGTCAACAGCGGCCTCGACTCTGGTACCTTCTTCGTCAACTATACGGATGCAATGATGAATGCTCATGAGTATGATGATATGGACTTAAGGTGCAAGACAATTCCACTGATTCTAGATTACTCTTAAACAAGGCATAATCGAAATCTAGGTTGAGCATAAAAGGTAACCATTTCTTCCTTAAGTAATATTGATTAAACTAGCCCTTATTACAATTATCCTAAGCATCATCAAATCATAGCATCACAACCATCATAGACCAAAGGGTAGGGGTCTACGAACATCAATCAATCCAAAGATCACATCATCAAACACTTATTACCAACCCTAATCCACCTTTTCTATTTTCTTAATTTATTTAAAAGGTCATTTTATGAAGTTGCTCCAAAAATTACCAAATTAATCACATAAGTTCATTATGACTTAAATAGATGGCAAAACAAATTTCATAATTTTTGGAGGTCATTAAGGTGCTCAAATAAAATCAGACATTAATTAACAAAAGGCACTATTTAACAATTAAAATAAAAGCTCAAAAATCAACTTGCTCAAAAAGACTTCAAAATCTCCCCAGAGACTAAACATGGCATGGGAAGCTCACAAAAATTTATCTCATGATTTTTGGAGTTATAAAAAAAAATCTAAAACTATCCATTTATTAATTAAAAGAGGGATTTTCATTTTCAAATTCTTGCAGAAAAGTCAAGTTTCATATTTTTATAAAATACTACACAGTGCAAGGAGCATACCATAATTTTATCAGGATTTAAGGAACAACAGATTAATTCACACAAAAAAGAGAAAACAGAGCACTATTCACATCTCTTAGAAAAAGAAAAGAGCACTGTGCTCCTTCTAAGCAGGGCTCGGCGAATCGCGCGGGGCTCGGGCGAAACGGGCTCGGTCGAGACGGAAGCGACTGCTTCGTCCGAGGCCTGGCCCGGAGGCTCGGGCGAGACGGAACAAAACGTTTCGTCCGAGGCCTGGCCGGGAGGCTCGGGCGAGACGGAAACAAAACGTTTCGTCCGAGGCCTGGCTCGGCGAAGCGGAGGGTGCACGAGTCCGCTCGAGGCTGGGCTCGGCGAAGTGGTGAGGGTCTGTCCGCTCGAGGCTTGGGCTCGGGCGAGACGGAAACGCAAGCGTCCGTCCGAGGCCTGACTGAGAGGCTCGGGCGAAACGGAGTGGAAGCAAAGACCGAGGCTTCGAGTGCTTACCACGGGTCGAGGCAGGGCTCGAGGGTGTGGCTCGACGCGTGCTCGAGGGTGAGGACGACCGCGGCGGCACTCCGGCGATCCTGCGCAACACACGAGACCGCAAGGGCCTGGTTAGAATCGCGCGGAGCCAAGGAAGCTACACAGGGGTCAGAGGAAGGTATCCGTGGCCGGAGAGGAAGTATTTCACGAACCCGAGCTCGCCGGGTTTCTGCCGGAGGCGGCAACGACGAGCTACGCCGGGCAAAGGGGACGGTAGAGGTGAAATTGGAGGGTGGGGAAGCTTCACGAGCTCAAGGCGGAGCTGTTGGGCTAGACGGTTGGGCGGTGGAGGCTATGGACTGTGCTGGCGACGGAGGCGGAGCTGAGGGAGAGAGGTCGGGCTCCGGCGGGCTTATATAGGCACGGCCAGGGGCCGGTAGAGAGCTCGGGGTGGGGTGGATAAGCTTGGCGAGAGCGTGCGCACTCGATTGCGCTCTGGCGGGAAGGACAAGCGTGCGTGCAGGGCCTGGGCGAAGGCTCGCCGGCGATGGCCACGCGGCGGCGACGCGCTGGGCACTGTAGGGGACGGGGCGGAGGTCAACTGGCGCGCGTGCGGGGGCGGCATGATGGCGCGGACGCAGGCGGCTGGTCGGGGACAGACGAGCGGCTGCCAAACGCGTGGCGCGCGCAGCGCCGGAGGCTCGGCCACGGCCGGGGCCCTCCCCCTACGCGAGGAAGATGAACAGGGCTAGGGTTTTAGGGTTTGACTTTAGGCTGATATCTGTATTTTGCAAATTACTTCCAAAATTTGAACTGTGCGACAAAAACTCAAAATACCAAAGTTGCTCAGAAAAATGAGATCTACAACTTTGTCAATATGAACATTTTCAAATTCCAAATAGTTTCTGAACCATATACAAAAACAGAAAAGGGGACACTTTTCAAATTTGATTCAAATCAAAATTACTTTGGATTTCAAACTGAAACTTGAAAATCCTTATATATGAAAGTTGTTCCATTTGTCAAAACCTACAACTTTGCTAATATACACTTTTTCTGAAACTCAATAGTTTTTGAATAACTTTTGAAAACTCAAAAGGGACAAAAACTGGAGTTTGAATGGATTTGAAATTACTTCAAATTTTATATAGAAACTTGGAAATCTGTAAACACCAAAGTTGTTCCTCTAGGTCAGATTCACAACTTTGCTTTTTGAACCCCCAAAATTTTGAATTTTGAAAAAGTTATCGAAAAGGGAATAAATCCAGGATTTGGGATTTTAGGGTTTTGCAAAAGGAAAATCAAATCAAATCTGATTTTTGAACTTTGAACTTTGGCCAACACAACAAACTTCAGACATCCAAGAACAAGAATTACACAAAGCTAGGCACAGAGGTGAAATTACCATTTTGCCCTTATAGGAAGAATTGGGCTTTTAGGGTTTTTGAAAAGGGATTGCTACACAAGTACTAAGCAAATGCAAGGCAAGAATGATTAATGACTAATGATGATGACATGTCAGTTAATTACAGTTAAACACCAGGGTGTTACAACCTCCCCCTAAAAGAAATCTCGCCCCGAGATTCCGCGTCTTAAAAGAAAAAGGCAAAACTACCTACAGAGATTCGAGAAAGTCCGGATAGTTCTTTGCTAAGAATCTTCAGATTCCCAGTGGCTTCTTCTTCAGAGTGCTGGTTCCACTGGATCTTATACCATCTTGTGGTGGTTCTTCGGGTAACACGATCCTTGTGATCCAACACGGACAGGATACCGAGTATGACAGATCTGGTTCTAGCTCAACGCCTTCAACTTCAACCACATGTTCAGGTACTCGGAGACACTTCTTGAGTTGGGAGACATGAAACACATTATGAACTGCTGAAAGATGATCGGGCAAACTTAGCTTGTAAGCGACCTTGCCACAACGATCCAGAATCTCAAACGGACCAATGTAGCGGGGTGCTACTTTCCTTTGACTCCAAAACGAGTGACTCCTTTGGTGGGTGAGACCTTCAGGTACACATAATCCCCGATCTCGAACTGCAGAGGTCGACGTCTCTTGTCAGCATAACTTTTCTGTCGAGACTGTGCAATCTTCATGTTCTCTTGTATTTGCTTGACTTTCTCTTCCATATCTTTTACTAGATCAACTCCAAAGAATTCCCTTTCTCCGGGTTCAGACCAACTGAGAGGTGTACGACAACGGCGGCCGTACAGTGCTTCAAAGGGTGCCATTTTGATGCTTCTTGATAACTGTTTGTAGGAGAATTCTGCCAAGGGCAAACACTGATCCCAAGTATCTGCGAAGGTAAGCACACAGGCTCTCAACATATCTTCTAACACTTGGTTGACTCTCTCAGTCTGTCCATCAGTCTGCGGATGATAAGCCGTGCTATACAATAGCTTGGTTCCAAGTGAGGCATGGAACGCTTTCCAGAACTTAGCGACAAACTGAGTACCACGATCTGAGATGATGGTCTTGGGTATGCCATGGAGCTTCACTATGTTGTTCTTGTACAAGGTGGCATAAGTTGGGGCGTGTAACTTGTTGACCGGTAGGAAGTGAGCTTGCTTCGTGAGACGGTCCACTATCACCCAAATGGAATCGAATCCCTTTTGAGTCTTGGGTAACCCATTGATAAAATCCATGCTGATATCCTCCCATTTCCAACCAGGTACTGACAAAGGTTGCAGCTCTCCTCCGGCTTCATATGCACAGCTTGACTTTCTGCATGTATCGCACGAGCGACATGGGCGATCTCAATCTTCATCTTTGTCCACCAGAATTGCTGCTTCAAGTCTTGGTACATCTTGTTGCTGCCAGGATGGATGGCAAATCTGGTTGAGTGTGCTTCATCAAGGATTATCTGTCTCAGCTCAGGTACCTTGGGAACTACCAGACGGTTCTTGAACCATACCACTCCTTCATCATCAATCCTGAAACAGTCGGCTTTTCCAGCTCGAACCTTTTCGCTGATGTGCTTGATTCCGGGGTTATCTTTCTGTGCAGCTATGATCTGTTCTCTGATAGAGGTTTCTACTCTGACATTGCCTAGACTTCCTTGTGGAACCATTTCAATACCCAGCTTCTCTAGTTCATAGCATAGGGAAGATTCATAGGATTTCATAACCAGGCAGTTACAGTATGACTTGCGACTGAGTGCATCGGCGACCACATTCGCCTTACCCGGATGGTAATGCACTTCGATATCATAGTCCTTGATTAACTCAAGCCATCTTCGCTGCCTCATGTTCAGCTCTTCTTGGGTGAAGATATACTTCAGGCTCTTGTGATCTGTGTACACATTGCAGGTACTGCCCAACAGATAATGACGCCATATCTTCAAGGCATGAACCACTGCTGCTAACTCAAGATCATGAGTTGGATAATTTTCCTCATGTCGCTTAAGCTGCCGCGAGGCATAAGCGATCACTCTTCCTTCTTGCATCAACACGCAACCCAAACCAGTACCAGATGCATCACAGTAGACATCAAAGGGCTTCTCGACGTTCGGCTGAGCTAGCACTGGTGACGTGGTTAACAACTTCTTCAAAGTCTGAAAAGCTTGTTCACAAGCTGGTGACCAAAAGAACTTCACAGAATTCTTCAGCAACTCGGTGATAGGCTTGGCGATTCTGGAGAAATCTGGGATGAATCGACGATAATATCCAGCCATTCCCATAAAACTGCGGACCTTGTGAACAGAGGTAGGTGGCTTCCAATCCAGGATATCTGACACTTTTCCGGGGTCGACTGACACACCTTCTGCGGATAGGACATGACCAAGAAACTGTATCTGATCCAACCAGAATTCACACTTACTGAACTTAGCATAGAGCTGATGGTCTCTGAGACGGGATAGAAAATACGAAGATGTTCAGCATGATCTTCAGGGGTTTTTGAGTAGACAAGGATGTCGTCAATGAACACGACCACGAATTTATCAAGCTCTGGCATGAAACAGAGTTCATGAGGTACATGAAATGAGCAGGGGCATTGGTCAAACCGAAGGACATGACCAATACTCATATAGGCCGTATCTGGTGGTGAAAGCTGTTTTAGGAATATCTTCAGGACGGATTTTTATTTGGTGGTAACCAGATCTGAGGTCAATCTTGGAGAATACCTTGGCCCAGCTAACTGGTCAAACAGAAGATCGATACGAGGCAAGGGTATTTGTTTTTGATGGTGACTTCGTTGAGTGGGCGATAATCAACGCAAAGTCTGAGACTCTTGTCTTTCTTCTTTACAAAGATTGCAGGACAGCCCCAAGGAGACGAGCTTGGGCGAATGAAACCCTTGTCCAACAAATCTTGTAATTGGATTTTTAGTTCTGCCAACTCTCTGGGAGGCACGATAAGCTCTGCGGGATATGGGAGCAGTCCCGGGCTTTAGCTCTATGGCAAACTCAACATCACGGTCAGGAGGTAGACCAGGTAAGTCTTCAGGAAAGACATCAGGGAACTCACAGACTACAGGGATGTCTCGGATCCCTTGATCATAGGTAGCATTTAGCTGTGTGGTAGCTGGTTTTGAAGGCATAGGAAGTTGGAGAAGGAGTTTGGCGGTACTGTTAGGAATATCCACTCTCACAACTCTATTCAAGATGTCGATCATGGCTTATACTGCACATCCAATTCATGCCTAAAATGACATCTATCTCCTGATCTTTCAACACTATCATGGTGGTAGGGAACGCATGATTTCCCAACATCACTGGTATACTGCGAACCACCTCTTTGGTGTTTATACGCCCTCCAGGCGATAAAATGCAAAAACTTTCTTTCAACTCCCCAATTGATATGTCATGCTTAGAGACGAAGGTACGACTGATGAAAGAATGCGATGCACCAGAATCAAACAACACAACTGCAGGATGATTGGCAACGGGAAACCTACCGATCATGACGGGCTCCCCTTCTGGAATATCGCTGACAGTGGTGTAGTAGACTTGCCCGTGCTTCTTGACGAACTTGCCCTTCTGCACTTGCTGCTGTGGAGCACGGTGTTGCTGCTGCTGTGGTCCTCCAGGACCCTTCTGAAAGTTCTGAGCAGGCTTCTTGGGCTTTGGGCACTCACGAGACCAGTGGCCAAGTTGACCACAGTTGTAGCAGGGATGGTTATAG